>JAUUDW010647063.1:0-10744 GCA_032361385.1 Panulirus guttatus | reverse complement strand
AGAGAGAGAGATGAACTAGCAATAACACGAAAAGCTATCCGGGTTCTACACATATAATCTCTTCTCGCTGAAGGGGAGTTTTCACCTGCCAACAGGAAAGATTCAACAAATAATACCGTTTCCATTATTGCTAGGTTCGCTTGTGACAGAGAGGAGAAGGAGGAGGAGGAGGCGAATCCTCTTGTCCACAACTGCCTCTGAAAACGTTATTCTGGTCTGTGTTAACATGAGGCCTCTGGTGAAGTTGTGTAGCGTCTGGCTGGAACATGTTTTGTGGGCTCAATGAAGTCGGTTCCTGATGACACCAGTCGTATACCTCTGACGTTCTCATCCAGTCCGCCCACCAGTCTGTACCTTTCTGTGTAGACATATATTACGCTCGGTTGTTGTCAAGGAAATCGACAAGGAAGTTGAAGATAAACGTTGCTGCTGAGTTCTTGGTTGAATCTTTACACAATGGCATCTTCCACAGCCTTCTTAAGGTGTTCCAAGTGGTCCTCATCTCTTACCAACACAGACATACACCAAGTAGCGGAAGTAGATGGCCGCACAGACTGAAAGATCTTGGAGAACGTTTTGATCAATTGGCTCAAGTAGAAATTATCGAGAGTTGATCCTGAAGGGTAACACATTACTGCACCCCCTATTACTGGAGGAACAGGTATCAATCACTTTGCAGGGATGCGTCCTGATTAGTGCAAACACTCACGAGCTTCCCCATGATAATGGGAGGGATGTTGGGAGAGAGGAGTTTAGAGTGACTGAACACAGAGTCGGTGGTGATCTTGCCTGTGGGCTCAATGGGCACTCTGGTGAAATGGCTCTCGACAGCAAGTGGTGTGATAAGCTCCATCAGGTCTCGCAGAGCAGCGCTCCCCTACCTGTGGTACGTCTACCATCAGTGGTACGTGAGTACCGTCATGATGGTACATGATACTGGCTTTCGATATTCTAGTCTTTGTTAAAAAGAACTTACACAAATTTGTCTACCTTAAGTAATACTAAAAATCCAAGACTTACTAAAATTCAAAGTATATTATCAAACTAGAATGTGATTTCAGATGTGGTATATAGAGTAGAGGAATGATAGGTTAGTGGTATATGACGGACAAATGTTGAGGACTACCGTAACACAGTTACCTAGCATCTACCTGGTGACTGGATTGTTACGTTGCTGTGTTATATGTAGGGACGGTACATTGGAGAGTCGGATCTTGACTCTGTCCTAATGTGTGGTGGTTAGTGTTTGTGGTGGTTCGTGTGTGTGATAACTAGTGTTTCTGATGACCAGTGCATGTGGTGGCCAGCGCGTATGTGGTGGTCAGTGTATGGTGGCCAGTGCGTGGTGGCCAGTATGTGTGGTGGCCAGGTTACTGTCGCCAGTGTGTGGTGGTCAGGGTGTTGTGGCCAGTGACGGAGGTTAGATCATCTTCACAAATAACTACGCTTCCGATATGGTTTAGTTTCGGCCAGACTGAGATGTTCTGTGTTCTGTAGCACAAATTAAGGCGTCTGGTGAATATCTATAGTGATGATCATTCATGCTATTCGAGATGGTTGACTCTTCACTCTAGCGAATGATAAAGTTTGACTGCCATGTAATTCCTGGATGACATGTCTAATTTTCAATCTTGGCCCAGACTTCTACTTTCAGTTCAAATTCAACGAAACGAAGACAGCAGAACGCGGGCATATGCATCAATCCCTACTCAGGTCAGCCCACGACTGATTGATAAACATCTCTAGTGATCTACGACACGATCTACGTCCCGAGAGCACATGACAACTCAGATACAACAGAGACAAGATTCGCTTACCTGGACTTGGATAAAATTCCTCCAAAATGGCTTAAGCTACTGTCACCTTTTCTATCCGAAGTCAAGGTATATCTGACACATGCTACTACACCTGAACGTATGGTAGATATCTGAACACACAGTATACATGTGGCACAGCCTATTTGAACTCATGGTGGATATGACACATGAAACCTCGCCTCCGTTCCTCACGTATTGCTCGGCACAGCAGCTACAATGAGAGGATAAACATTGTGTTCACAGATGCCATACGTAAGAAATGTATGCCTCTGTTGAGGGTAAATCCGGCCGCCTGACAGCTTACAAAAGTCTCCAAGTAGACAAAAATAAGCCGATGTATTTACAGGAATTCAGCCCCTTCAGTGGATGTACTACAATGATATAGAGAGGCATGATTTCAGGGAAGGCATTATTCAGTGACTGGAGGTGCCGTCTAAAGTGTCAGTTTCAGTGACGCATAGACAGACAAGCGGACATGTAGTCTTAAAACTAATACATAGAAGTGTAGCCCAGGAACAGATGAATGGACTCTTAGTCAAAGAACAGGCAAATGGACGAGTAGTGTGCGACCAGCTGGAGGCAACGCCGCACGCAGCGCGGCATATAATCTTGCGGCCATGCGTGGCAGCTGTGGAATGTGGAGACGTGTGATAAAATGAGAGACGAGAGGTAACATGGGACGGAACCTGGGCGAGAGTATAATTTTGTGGGGCGTTTAATATGAAGAATGTGGAGAGACATTATTGCGTAAATGAGATTCCATATGAGTTGAGACGTCCATCGTGGACTGCTGCTCGTGATTCACATCATGCCACCAGGCGCCAGCCTCCCCCAGTGGTACATCAGAACCCCCCCAGTATCTACTGAGGCATCGACACCATTGCTTAGGAATGACCATCGTGTTACCCATCAGTCTCCAAGTGACAGAGTAAAGTAACATTTTCCACAGCTAAGAGTAAACACGTTACCTCGTTCTCTTTACAGTAGTTACAAACGACCTTCAGTGACACAGGTGTCGCCATGTGATGAGTGTCTCTCGGTAGTGGCAGTAATTAGAGGCACTAATGATTTCGGCAATAATGTTCCAGGGCTTTTACGGCGGCAGGGTTGTCTCATTAGTCCTACCGTACCCTGCAGATTAACGTGTCTCATTCCTGTTTTTGTTTATCTTGTATCTGCCATCTTCCTCCACGCCTCCTCCAGATTCCAGTGTCTCCACCTTCACCCTAAGTGCTCCCTCAGCAGTTCCTTCCCCTTTCAACTTCATACTGGTTTACGATCTTTTTTGAATTATGCAGAAATTTGAAAAGAATGGTTCTCTCTCTTCGGTATCCATGTGGCTGTTTCATGATCGATCTCTTTCAAGAACCTTACCTTTGACCTCAGTGTCTTTTACAGAAAATTGTAAGTTAAATGTAAACCAGCTCACCACTTATATGAATTCTTTAACTAAATCAACCATTTCAAAAAACTGTAATCGTTTTGGTTTCAAGCAAATTTAAGTATTAGCCACCACAAACCAATGCATATAGATCATATTTCATTTAGCCAACATTTACATTGAGATACATATATTTCATTATAAGTTGAAGGCTCCAGTCACGGCCAAAAGTCCACATCAAGGCCGGGCCTTAATTGAAATAAAGAGAGAACTATGAAACGGAAAAAAAAGGACAAGGGAAAGTCTTTACTTTGCTGAGTATAGTCTGTCTCCATCTAGGTGGGTTACGAAAGTCAACACTGTGTTGGACAAGGCCATATATATATATACAGTGAGAACGTGCATGGCTTTAGGAATATCTTGAACGCCCGACGCTTTTCATCTTTTTTCGATTGTAGTTTACGCATTGACGATGACAGCCTGAATGACCCTGGTAGTGGATAATCCTAAAGGCCGAAGAACCAACCAACCATTGTATTTGAAGGATAAGAATAATATATCAAGTGCCTATTTTAAGATAGGTACAGAAATCCGACCAAAGTGACACTGAATACACTTTCCATAACATGTACTTATTAGTGCAGGTGTTGGTGTGTGGCAAGATGTAATTTCTATTTAGGAGTTCTCGCTCATCAACAACACGTGGATGGATTCTGTATACGAAAGGTGTCCATTAATATAGTGGCAGAAGTGAACCTCCGCACATCATACAAGAGTTTCTGGTGCATCACAGTTCTTGCTGAGTCGATACGGAAATATTTCGGGTTGAATTCTTGAGCACGACGGCGCAACCCTTGGGTTTGACGACCCAAGAGTTGTACCGTCATGTCCAAAACTCATGCCGTCAGGCAGTGAGGATGTCTTTGTTGGCTTCATGTGCGGCCAGGGAAGGGGAGCAATACACTCGCCTTTATTCTACGCCAGACGTAAAGCGATGGTTTACACTCAGACGGCGTTCACTAATGGACCTTACCCGAGAAGTGTTGTGTGACTGTTTTTACACATCCGGCTAAGCGTGCGATGGTCTTTGTTTGCTCATGAAGATGGACCTGCGTGTATGTGATTATTCTTGGTGTGTTACGTTTTGCACTGTCTCCTGGCCTTGTATGTATGTATCATGTATTTACTCCTTATGTGTATATATGTTTGAACACACACACACACACACACACACACACACGCACTCACTCATTCACACACACGCTATCAACCTAAGACAGGCACCCATTTATCAACCAGCGCTGAGAGGAGGATGAACGCTTGGGTTGTATGTGGGCCGAGTGCTGCTCCCAAGATTCTAGTCCATGTGGGCCCGACCTGGGCAGACTCATTCCTTATGGTCATCAAGGCTGACCGCTGCGTCACGCACACCCGCATGCTTTTGTTGTCTCAGGACCACATACGTGCACTCTCACTGTGCACAGGGCCCGTGTGGATTGCACGTGGTTTGGTTGCTAGCTTGGGCCTTGAAACTGCCGGGGTCATTAAGGCCGTCAACATCAAGCTACATCCACCAACCGGAGCTCTTTAACACCTGAAGAAGGTGTTGAAGACGATTCTACGACCACATACATATATTCTCACTATTTGTATGGCCTATGGATGTGTGTGTGTGTGTGCGTGTGTGTATGTGTTGTAATGATTGATTACGCAATACAGCTCAGGGAAAAAACAACAAAATGTTTATAGCTGTATACAGTGAATATAAGGACAAGCTCGTAAGGGAATTAACAAAGTTAACGGGTTACAATAACGTTGAACAGGATGAGGATGACCCCGAGATGTGGTATTGGATACCAAGTCCCCTGTAGAAGGTATTAGATCCTTCCCCTGGATTAGATTTTGATGCTTTAGATACGACATTTATAGTGATTTATATGTGTTATTGACAAGCATGTATGTGGTGGACCGTACCCGCACAACACGACTTATGTCAACGTGCGATAGTGGCAGGAAGAATGAAAATCTCTGTTATATCACCAGGGGACAACACTAGTGAATCCGTGTATATAAAGGATGAAAAAGTCGAAAACCCGTCGTCCTCCCGTGGTCGGTCGTGCGATTCCGTCACCCGGACAGAGGCGGCATGTTTAAAATACACCACGTCAAGAATACGTCAATATTCTCGCCAACAAATACAGCAACAACAACTGCGCCACCAAATGCAACAACAACTGCGCTAACGCGACGTATAAACACCTGTGAATGGACCGGATGGTCTGTGGCGGGGAATGTATGCAAACGCTATATCTTTAAAGCATCGTTTTCTCTCTTCCGCGTTTATCCGGTAACCTGAATCCCATTTTCTTCGTCTTTTTTTTTTCCTCTCTATTGTGTTGCCAACTTACCTCATCTCTTCCAGCTGTCCTCTGCGACGCCTCAGTCAACTGTGGCTTGAGGTGACATGTTTCGCATTCTGAACCTAAGCTTAGTAGCTATTCATCGACTAGCCCCCAAGGATGGAGGATGAACAGCTGGGTGTACTGAGGGCCGAATGACGTGCCGCTAGGGATTCGAACTCTCGGCGGGCCCGTGTGTGATCATCAGTCAGCAACGCCAACCGCCAACCATCATTCTAAACTGGATCTAATTCTAAAATCAATAAAGTCTTCCCTACAATGCAGTTCTCATTTTCTTTTTTTTATAGTTCCCTTCTTCCATTTTCTAAAATTGTGCTCAAATTCTTTATTCTACCTTCTCGTACATACATGTATGTATGTATGTTCTCTGTATATATATATTTAGCCTCTGTCTGCAGTTAATTTATCACTATCATTATCATTATTTTCTTTTCACGCGTCTTTCAGTTGCTAATTATTTCATTTCTCTTTCCATTTCTTTATCAGCGAGTGCTTCATTTAACTATGCTCTTATATTATCATCCCCTCGAGTGTCTCATCTCATAAGCAATCCATTTTCTAAACTGCTTAATTAACTTTATTTTTCTATTCTATTCCCTTGCATCCACTGCATTCAATTTCCTCCAGTCTTCTCTCTTACCTGCAAGCTCTATCTTTTTCATGCCACCAAGCCAAAGCCACTCACAAAGGCTTCACCTCCAAAATCCTCAAGCTCTACAGGGGAGTTCCCCTAGGAGCAGTTTTTGCTCCAACCCTCTTCAATACTTTTCCTTATTTCCCATCACTTCCCTTTCAGCCTTTGAGTTCTCAGCCCTCCCTCAAAGCCCTCTCTCAGCCCGCTCAGCCCTATCTCAAAGACCACTCAGTACTAACTAACAGTTCCCAGCCCTCCCTCCACAGTCCTCTCAGCCCTACCTCACAGTTCACCAGCGCTACCTCACAGCTTTTCTCGGCACTGCCTCACAGCCTTACCTCCTAAGCCTTCTCTCTGGCATCATCCGCGTCTGCAAAACCGGACGTCCTTACCTGTTGGACAGATTGAAATTCGTTAGAATAATGACACTAAAATTATTGTGTTACACAATCATTCAAAAAAAAAGTCACAGCAAAGAATCGATGGTTCTTAAACTTTCTTTCCATCAGAGTGTTTAACGTAATAAAAAAAAAAGATACACACACACACACACACACACACACACACACACAAACACACTTCAAGATGTTTAAAGTAAGAAAATACTTCATTGTACACACTTACACTTACACACATACACACACACCAGGATCCGTGGTATCCAAGTCTTATTTTTAAGGGTGTTACTGACGCAGTTTACGCGCCTGTCGGCTTTTACAGACGCCTCATGTTACGAGCGTCACATGGGTTACATACGCCTGTGTTATATGCGTCACAAGGGTTACATACGCCTGTGTTACAGCAGTCAGACACCTGCTACAGGTGTTAGAGACGCCGTTACGGAGTTACAAACGCCAGCGTTACGAGTGTTAGTCACACAAGCCGTTACACGCCTATCACAGAGGTTACAGATGCCGGTGTTACAGGCGTTACAGCGTTACAATCTCTGGGTTCACTCCTTAGTCTCCATCAAGGACCGAAATTCGTGACAGTCCGGAGCGCTGCTTCACTTGACTGGCTCTCAAGTGTTTCCTTTTATGTAAAAAAAAGCCATCCAGTCACGGACCAAAGTCCTCATCGAGGCCACGTCCTTGAAGGGAAGCGTATCAGAGAAAATGAAAGAGGCGAATGAAAACCACGAGAGAACGTGAGACGCAGAGGATCAATCTGACGGTTCTTGTGAAGGCAGTGAGTGAATCCCATGCCTCTGGAGGGACACTGTTCAACTCCCTCCTTCGCGTATCACATTATTCCGGCTGTTCAATCATCGACTGGTGTCGGCCGCGTCTTACGCCAGAAGGAGAGACATCCAGGATATTTCTGATTTCCCTCCGATTGTCTAGCGACTTGAGGCAGCAGCAGCAGCGGTGGTGGTGGTGGTGGTGGTGGTGTCGTTAAACTAAAATGCCTCGCTGAAGAACCACATTAGCCAAATGACAACGAATCCTAACCACGTAACATATACACTTCAGACCTCTACTAGACACGAGAGTGACGGGGTTGGTTGGTTTAACGACTGTATTCGACGGGCTACAGGAGGCTACGGCGCGAGTACTGTATTACAGAACGCGAGGCAAAAGTTACGGAGGTAGGCTGATGGGGGCACCGCGTGTTCAGTATATATATGACGCACACATCACATAGTCATGAGATGGCCACATTGGGGCAGGTCGAACTCCCTGCTCATTACTACTCTTGCATGACGTTCGAACGTGAGGTTTTCGGACTTGGCTTCGCCTTAGACACTCGCAAACACATTGTCACGGGTTGAGAGAGAGATGAAGGGTTCCTAGACCCCGTCACAGGAAAAATTCTTGCTTCCTATCTCTGAGTGGCAGCAGCAACGTGGACATTGTGATTGGGGACTGAGACCGTCTGCTGTAGACATCACTTTCACCATCAGAACACAGCACTATTACCTCCGCCACCACCACCACCACCACAGCGAAGCGTCTGCGGGCGCCTTCATGTAAGGGCGCCCCCCTCACCACAGCCTTGAACAAGACTTCGGGACACTGCAGCGCCTTGCTTAAACACCTCCCCCAAGGCCACAGGTGTTGACAGCTGTCGAAGCCAGTCCTATACAGCAATATTCGAGTCTCTGTATTCAACACAAACACTTATTCCACCTTCTTGGGATCCATCCATACCATCCCTGGCCCACTGGCGGGCCGCGTCACACCTCGCCCTCACCCTCGTATTTACGCCCGCCGTAAACAATTTACGCCATTAAAGCACCCGCGAACCGCGCCAGTAATCAAACTCCTTAATCTGACTGACTTTTCTCTTTTTTTTTTACACAGAGTGTCTCGTGGGAACCAGAGTGACTGGCTTGAGGAGACCCACCGACAGCATCCACGCGATTTATGTGACCTCTGTTGACTATGTCATCGGTACCTGGCACTGACAACACTACCGGAGCGTGGCACCTCAGTGGGGGTCTGGTAAGGAGTGAGCGTGGAACGTTAAGAGGAGTGAGGGAGCATTGTTCCAACAACGGAGTCTTGGAGCATTGGCGCCTTCAGTGGAGCGTGCCTCCTCACACTACGAACTGGTTGTCATACTGGAGCGTATGCTCACTGAGTTTACCGGTACCATGGGAGCGTGGAAACCTCAGAGGGGGTTGGGGGTACCGCTGGAGCATAGAGAACCCCTGCACGACGTCGTCGGCAACACTGCCGGAGCATGAATACCTCCGGGACCAACGTTAACGGCACCACCGCCGGAGCCACGGCCCCTTGGGACATTACGTTCCGTCGCACTGAAGCACTTCAGGTGATAAACGGCAGCCGTGGCGCGTGCCGAGCTAATGGACTCGATTCTGTGCCTCCCGGAACAGCTGCTGGGACGACCGTGGCAACGGTGAGACTCGCAGTTCATAACAACGGCAACGGCACGACTCATCAAATAACAACGGCAACGGCACGACTCACATTACATAACAACGGCAACGGCACGACTCTCATTACATAACAACGGCAACGATACGACTCACATTACATAACAACGGCAACGGTACGACTCACATTACATAACAACGGCAACGGTACGACTCACATTACATAACAATGACAACAGTACGACTATATTACATATCAAAGGCAGGAGTACGACTCAGTTCCATACCATTGGTTATACTACGACTACAACATACCACTGGAAATAGTACGACCACTTTACATATCACTGGCAGCAGTACGACCAAAGCAACACAGCTGAAAATGGTACGTACGACCACATCATCGCATAACAGTGCTACAAGACGACCTCTTTCTTCATCCGGTTCCAGATGTTCTCTGCTGGCGTTCCCTCCTTGGTCGTGGCGACACGACCCCTGAGTACGACTACACGACCCCTGAGCGCGACGATACGACCCCTCCCTCGTGCATGAGGGCACGATCCCTAGGTATGACTTGGCCCGGTCTCCGAGTCGACCTCCAGGTCGTAGCGCTAAGCTCAAGGGGTCTGAGGTCAATTATCAAAGACAATCCACTGTGTCAGACGCTGTCAGCTGATCCATCAGACTGTCTCGCGACTCGACCCGCGCCTGTGTAACAACCCACTGAGTCCAGACCTCCATATTGCATAGGGTGGATGAATTTTCGACGGAAGGTCAAAAAAAACCGGACCTTTCAAAATTTTCCAAGTGCATTTCTTTTTTTTTCGAACTCTTCCACATTTCGAAGGACAAAATGCATCTGCTTTTCCTAAATGCTGCATCGCACAGAACTCCCGATTTATTGCACTCGCAAAAAATAATCACACTTTCCTCATTAATATGCAAATCTATGCACGTGTACGTGCTCTGACATGTAGCCAGAAGGCCACCTCCACAGGAATGAACCTTTGGTGCGAGTATGGAGTTTCCATCATGTACCGACCTCATGTCATCGTGATAACGGAGAAGAGTCCATAGACAGACAGAGACAGAGACAGACAGACAGACAGACAGACAAACGGACAGACAGACAGACAGACAGACAGACAGAGACACTGCTTTCTTATGAACTTTAATAGTGAAGATATAAAAACACAGAGAATACATCTAGGTGTTCCTTGTTCCGAGCAAGACCTTTTTAATCTACCCAAACATCATATATTCTCCAGTACAAATGATCTAACCCAGCTTACTTAACCGGCCCTACTTCGTGTTGTTACAACACATTCCCATTCCTCGTAATCCGGAGGCACTACTGGAGCGTTCAGACGGCTCAGTGAGGGGGTCTTCCAGTCCCCTTGTTTCAGGACGTTCTTAAAACACACGCCATCATTATCTCCAACGACTCGCAGCGGCTGCTCTAAAGTGATAAGTGAAGAGAACACCTTCTATAATTCAGCCCCCTGATCCTCACCTAACCTGCGATTAGAAAAGCCAGAGAGTTCAGCCTGCGAGGCTCCTTTCCCATTAGCTTTCTTCTTCCCCTCCCCATTAGTCTTGCAACTGATGGGTTATGTCTGTTCCCCATCCTGATGGTAGGGGGGGTGGGGGGGA
>JAUUDW010647052.1:0-10744 GCA_032361385.1 Panulirus guttatus | reverse complement strand
GGAACCTCCTGAATGTAGGTGATATCTTTCTAGCGAGCAGATAGCACATGTGTGTGTGTGTGTGTGTGTGTGTGTGTGCATGTGGCGCCTGATATCATGACACTTATCTTTCAAGGAACGAGGCCACGTCTGGTTAGACTGTTCTTGGCAACAGAAGCGTCTAAGATTAACCAGTGAGAAGACACTGAAGCGGGGAACAAAACTTAACCTAGATTAAATCTAGAGGCTCCTGCAGCAGGAGCAGCAGAGTCTCTGGCCACATATTTCTGCCGAAGAGTCTTCTTTCTGGATTTCCAGTATTTTCAGCAGCTCGTCTTGCTCCACCTCATCTTCTCCAGCAACTGAGAAAATGTCTTCTCGAGTCCTTCCTCCTGAGACTCTCCTCCTGGCCAGCTGTCAAGCTCTGGTCTCCATAGTTCTCTTTACCCCAAAGCTCTGGTCAATATTAGCATCCCATCGACTCCTCGGGGCCTTAAAAGTGGTGATCTCGCTCATTTACCCCTTCGCGGTGGCAGCGCCAGGGGGTTGTGAGTCCTCAGTAAGAAATTCAAGGCCGGGATGGAGCGGTACCTCACCTTCATACCAGTTCAAATTGGTATATCCACACAGAGGGGCTGGCTGGTATAGCGCCTCCCTCTTTACCTCCTCCCTCGCAAGGGCTGGGATGCGAGACGACATACGAAACCGACTCTTCTCAGAACACTTCGAAACGCAATTCAGTACAAGAATGAAGAAGGAAGAATGAATAAAAGAAAGATGAATACCGTCACAGTCGTACGCATCTGTGAGACTTTCTCTCGGCTTCATTGTTAAGAAATACGAAATGTGTGGTGGGTCTTGAGGTGTGACTTTTCAAAGACTTTACTCCTGCTCTGAGTGTATCCCATGCCTTTGTTTACAACCGGAGGCGAGTGCCAGGGAGAAGCTCCTCCGCTATTCAATGCATGAATTCAGATCGATGTTGACGACTGACAATGTTCCATTTGATGGAGAAAAGTATATGACTGAAAACAAACAATTTTATTCGCCAGCAAAGAGTTAGTTCCCGATTAATGTTTCAACACTCTGGAGTGTTTATGATCAAGAGATAAAAAGGCGGTTCTAAAAACTTATCTGAGAAACAAAAGCCCTTTCAATGTGACATTATCTTATCAGTGATGTGATAAAGTAAATATGCAGTTTTAGAAATGTAAAATGTTCTTTGATTCTGTTTTTGAAGAGGCTATAGTAAGAAGCATTTTTCACTTGGAAATGTTGCTTCTGCTTGTTATGAGAAGTCAACACCTACTAAGTCTCTAGAAATCACCGCCCCCGGAAATTTCCATCTTCATCTTCAGTAAAAACGGGAAAATTGCATAGAATATAAAATAAAACTAATTTCCTCCTTTTTCCTGTTGTTATTAGAACAATTACATGATTATGTAATCCCTAAAATGGTCGAAGAAATGATTACTCCTAACATCTTGACTTCTATGGCGGTTGAAATGCAGTAATTCTCCTCATCGCATGACATCTGCTGCATAGCAACTTAGATTCTTGTCTCCCAGTTCTTGCGCAGTTACCAGCCTCTTGCTCGAGACCCGTGGCAAAAGAGCATTAAATACAACGTACACCTTCCTTTTTCAGACTCCTTGCGTGTTGTTGTGGTTCCGATAACAGGTGACGGGTCCACCACGTGGTGATGATGGGTGGGTCACGATCGCCCGGCGACATAAGGGGGGTTAGCTTTTTTTTTCACTTCCTACGGCGGACGTACAAATCACAATTCTGAAAATCTATATACACAGACCATGACTAGGGTTGTCAGCCAGCCCCATAGCACGAAGGTGAGATTTCCTCAGCCACGGGCACCAGCCGGCAGCCGTTAGTTCCCCCTTGCAAGGGGTGGTGGTAGTGGCCTTGCGTTTTAACGCATCGCTCGATGGCAGAACGTTAAATGTAATGTACCAGCCGTTGGCTGGCTTTCCGGCCTGTGAGTGAGGGCTACATACACCCGGACATGGACAGCCCTGGGTTAACTCGAGCCGAGTTTAGAAGCTGTTGGCTGGCTAAGCCTTTACCTCAGCATCCATCTTGTTTACCAGCCAGAGGAAGGATGAGCAGCCGGGTGTTCGCGCCGGGGATCGAACCCGGATTAGCGGATTAGTGGTCAGCAGAGCTAACCACAGCATCACCGAGGCGCCTACCGACCGATCGATGGGAAGTTAGGATATTCACCCTTGCGAGGGGTAATGATAAAATCGTTTAAGCATCTTTGTTTTCGTATATGCAATCACTTGTGTCAATAACTTGACCAAATGAAACTTAAATATACCTTGGTTGACCACCTTCTTCCACCGATAAAGTTTATCACACAGTTATGGACCATTCCTACACACGTCCACATTATCTCCCTCATACACCATGTCCTCCATCTTCCTGAGTTGACTAAATACGTCCCTTCTCTCCTTCATTCTTGTTTCTTTTCTTTTTGTTCCCATCTTTGTTCCTAAGGCGATACCTTTTATGAATGGAGATTAGCGTTTACGCCTTTGCTTCTCCACGTATAAATTGTATTCTATCTACAACACTATACAGTTGCTTTACCAAAGTAAAGTTTCATATATGATGCTCTCAATCGGCAGGACATTATCAGCCACAGGGACCAGAGCCAGCACTGAGGGAGGGTCACTGACTGTCGTCCCCGCGTGTTCCTCCTTCAGTAGGTATGGTGGTACAAATCTTCTTGGCATAAACTGTAGAAATTAAATCTCTTCAGGAACCTTGGTACCTACGTGGAACCCAACCTGCCCACTCTGTTTCCCCTGTGGCTGATAAAGTCACCAGCTACGATAACTCTTTCCCACCTCACTGCAAGGCTCATCTTGGAGCTTCCCTCACCGTCCAGACAACTCCCTCATTACCCTCGCTAAACGCTCTCACAGGTCCATTCTGACCTTCTTGGTGGATCACATGACGACAGAACAACCAAGCAGGCTGCTGCGATCATAATTACTCCCGAAGATAAATAATTCAGTGGGTCCACCAGCATATTCGTAGCGTAGACCCCGAGCCTCTCGCAGAGACTCTTATCTCTCCTTTCCTCGCTGGAACCTGAGTCTCTCATAAGGACTATACTGTCTACTTCCTTTCCTCAGTTCAGTTCAGGTTTAATACTTTATTCCTTGATAGAGGAATCGGGATCCTAGTGCTCTGTATCTCCTGTTCGAGTAATGAACCTCGGCACCCCTCAAGGTGGAATCCTGAGTCCCACCTTGTTTAACACTTCCTTTCCTCGTCACTGTCTACCCACCCAGGAGAGATAGCACGTGAGCTAATGTCCTCGTCTAGTTTGGTCAGGACTAACACCCTATGATGTCGAAGCTGGAGTCCCTCGATGATGTTCTCCCTCGCATAGCCTCAAGTCCTCCCTCCTGCCTTCGGCATCATCTCTTCCATCACAATAACTTTCTCCACCACCTTCCTCCCCACCACCACCATTACTTCCCTCATCCCCAACATCACCTTCCCCAACCCCCAACATCACCTCACCTTAACATCCTCACCTCAGGAGTAACGGGATAACGGTACAGAGAAGGACGCTTAATGCGAACGTGGGCAAAAGATTTCCTCTGCAGTCATTACAGAACACGGGAATCATCAGCTCTCGTCACATGTCATCAAAACCAAGATCGTCAATAGACAAATACTTTAATGACATCAATTACCAGGAAATACACCTGTTCGAGACTGACAATATAATAAGCTCGTTATGTTTTTTTTCCAAGTAATTTTTCCTGAACAGCAGAGTGGCTTAAACGTTCCTTTTTCCCAGAGTTTCCAACGGCTGAAATTCGATCAAGATGGGCTATCTCTCATCCATACTTTCCCATAAAATTTCCACGTTAGTATACTCACTGATGTCTCCATCCAAAGTGGTGGGCGAGGAGGGAAGTACCTTCTACCTTTACCATCCTAACTCCATCTATCGTGGCGGGTTGGGAAGGAAGAGCCTTCTACTTTATCACCATCCTATCTCCATATGCATGGGATTACGAACACGGAATGATATTACTGTCCTCCGGCAGGTAACCTCGTTATAGACCATCAGGTCATCTGTCACCTGGCTTTCCCCACGTGTCTGCCCACCACACAAACACACACACACACACACACACACACAGAGGAAAGCAGGACTCGCCAGAGTGATCCCAAAGCCGCCCTTGCCACTAAACACCCAACCAGGCAACCCCACCACACTCACGAGTACACAGGTGCTTGCCCCTCGCCTCTCACCTCTGACCTCTGCCCACAGGTCTGGAGTGTCAAGGTAGGCGGAGGAGGAGGAGGAGGAGAGTGTGCAAGCGCACGGGCAAGCGCGGTTCGGGAGGAGAGCGGTTCACAGGATGACATGAGCGAATGGCCAGCACCCGGCAGTGACTGAGAGAGAGAGAGAGAGAGAGAGAGAGATTCTAAAAGGACAATGTCATGGTGGCAAATAAAGACGCTAAGGATGACCACACACACACACACACACACGAGTGAAACAGTATGAAATGATATGATACAATACATGGGAGAGATGAGGTCAAGATAGCAAGAGATAAAGACGGGTCATAAAGGTCAAGATAACGACGGATAGGGCGGGGTCACGAGGGTCAAAATGATGAGAAATAAGACCCGTCATATGGGTCAGAGGTCAAGTACATAAGAGGCAACACAGGAGACGGGACTGAGCAAATATGGGGCACGGGCGAGACAAATGGTGGAGTGAACAACAAAGAAAACGGGAAAAAAATGGAAAGACAAGGAATGGGAAAATATCGGAGAGACACTGATAACAGCAAATAAGCTGAGGACAAATAAGGCCAGCTGGTGATAAGGGTGAATGATGATACGAACAACTAGTAACAATATACTTACACTCACAATTGACGCTGAAACTCAAATCATCCCGAGTCGCTTGCCTCCAAACAAACACACAATGGATGATACTTGTCTCCAAACAAACTCACAATGGAAGATACTTAGTCTCTAAACAAACACAACACAGAAGAGAAAACGGGAATATCAATAAACAAGTGCAATTTCCCAGCAGGTATAACTGTGCGATAACATCAGAAACAATATATATAGCAAGGAAACAATATTTAGGTTCACAGTATGACTGGATAGCCGGAGGCTTCAGCCAGTCACTAGACCCTTCATTCTCACCCGGACATCTTCATTTGCATCCACAGTCTAAGCGTCAATTATCCTATTTTTCGCAAATCTGGAAAATTACGAGAGGCATTCTATGAAGATATAACACATTATTATTATTATCATTAAAGATTAAGTAAAGACGGTGATGAAGAGAAGAGGTGGGGTAGCAGAAGGCAAAGCTAGAAAAATAAATGTTAGGAAAGAGAGATGTTCTGATGGTTCTTTTTTTCAACTTTTTATATTCAGGCCACTTATAACCACTTATTACAGTCAGGCCACTTATAACCACTTATTATATTCAGGCCACTTAAAACCACTTATTATATTCAGGCCACTTATAACCACTTATCATATTCAAGGCCACTTATAACCACTTATCATATTCAGGCAACTTATAACCACCTTTCATATTTAGGTATCTTATAACCACTGACTGATGACCAGCACCAGCGACGAATTGAGTATTGTTGTAAAGGTGACATAAATTGCACAGACGCCAGTGGAGTACATAAGGAAAATAAGAGCAATTATATGTACGTATAAAAATGAAATTAACACGTTGTAAGTTTTAATACCTAACTTGGAATACAATAACAAGTAAGCACGAAATATACGATGCGAAACAAAGACGACAAAGGAACACAAATATGAGCAACTAATCAGAGAAAAGAAGTATATAATTTTTTCCCTCATTACGAAAAATTATCCACACTACAACGAAACCCATTAACCTTATCGTTAATTACACGATCATTTATTCCTTTTACCGTTGCATAGTTACATAATTGGGAGTCAGGATCCCCTCCCCCCCACAGTGCACACCAGACCACTCGTACTAAACCTCGTCATGCTGATCACGAGTGACATTTCCCTCCTATCCCATCACCCACCCCACGCACGGCACTGGGCCGACCGCCTGACCGACCGGCCGGCTTGGCTTTGGCTGGCTGGCATCGTCCAAGGTGAGTTACCGTCACTTCGCTCCCTAACGGACCACAGTCCGCTATTCCCGTCAACCTCCCCCTCCCTCCCCACTTCCCTTCCATCCGTTCTGAACACGAAAGCACGACCCTTGAGCACGACGGTACGACCCTTGGGATGTGTGAGCCCCGGCCTTCTTTTACCTTTTGACCTTTAAGGGTCAGGGAGAAAAGGTCAGGCCACTGTATTCGAGGGTCGTGCTTGTGTGTGTGTGTGTGCTCAAGGGGTGCAGGGGCTGAGGAGGACTCAGGTGTTAGACACAGCTGGCACTGGTGACATGCACCAGCTGGCACCGAGCGAGTGAGTACGGCAGCAGGTGACAGGTGAATGGTGTTCTAAGGCCAGATGGCACCAGAGGGGTGAGCCAGGGGCCTGAGCAGGTAAAGAAAGGAAAAGTAGGTAGGTGAAGCAGGTGGTATAAGGCCAGTGAGCAGGTGGTACTTAGCAGGTGACTATTCAGGTGAAGCAGAGAGCACGAGGCGAGCGAGAGACAGATGGTGCCAGCAGGCAAGTGGTGTCAGGTGGCATCGGGTCAGTGTGTCAGGTGGCACCGAACACGATATTTAAATACTGCCTGTTCAAATCAGCCAAGTGGTGTTACTTAGGTCAAAGAAAGTGTGACAGGTAAGCTTCAAGACCGTGCAAAGTGGGTATGTCACGGGGGTAACGCACAGTAGCAAAGTGGCACCGGGAAGGGTGTCACAGTGTCACAGCGCGAGTGTAGGGCCGGAAGACAGGTCACCCAGATGGTCCCGGCGGGCGGGACAGGCACCTTCAGGTGGCAAAGAAATACCGCCACAAGAGGAACAAGTTGTTGTAAATAAGAGTCATGTGACTCAGAGTGAGTGAGGTGACCACCTGCTGCCAGGTAGGTGATGGGTGCAGTACCTGGCAGGGAAAGCACGCGACACCAAGCGGGTAAGGCAAGGGCAAAGGGAGGTGCCAGACAGGTGAAGCAAGGCAGGTGGGGGGAGGCAGACATAACGGGAGAAACAAAGCTCCTTTAGCCAAGAAGCATTGAGCGGATAAGCCAGATGGTGCTAGGCAAGCCAACTAGGTGATGCCAGGTAGATGGGTCGATAGGTGAGGCAGATGAAACCAGGCATACGAATTAGGTGATAACAGGAACAGTAAGAAGACAGCAAGTATGGCAGAAGGTGTCCGAATAGGTGAGCAAAGGTGACACTGGGTAGGTGTGCCAAGTGTAACTGATCAGGCGAAGAGAATGACGATGGGAAGCTTAGTAAGGTGATACAGGGGAGGCGGGCCAGGTGGCTGTCACGGGTCCGGCAGGTGAAGGAGGAGGAGGCCTGGGTGGTGTTGGTAGTGAGGGAAAACCTCACAATCACCAGCCACACTGGCATCACCACACCAGGAACCACACCATCAACGAGGGATGGACAGGAGTGCCAAGCGTCAGGGACTATCATGGTCGAAGGAGTGACCCACAGACGGTTGAGGGTGGGTCATGAGGGAGGAAAGGCAGAGGCTTTGAGAGAGAGATATGGGGGAATGACACCAGATCCAGGAACTGCTTGTACAGGTCACGAGAGCGTGAGGGACAGTGGCGCAGGATCAGCCAAGCGTCCATGAGACACACGCAAGATCTTTCCCCTTTTTCTTCAGCCATTCCCAAGGACCGTCAGCGGTGGTTTCTAAACCAAGCATAAAACGCTGCAACACATAGCAATGATCACCTCTCTTCGTAGAGGGGCAGGGGGCACTGTGCACTCGCTACATGCTTCCTTATCTCACGTGACGTAGGTTCGGTTAGTTCAAAGCAGCCTAGGAAGCGTCTAGGGAGCTTACCAGCGGATTACTGATAAATCCAAAACGCACTGCACGATAAAAAGCCAACGCTGATGATCATTGAAAAGAAAATCAAATGAGGTAAATGAGTTATAAAAGGCAACTGGAAATCTATCTGTCAATTATCATTACTCTATTCCCAGTTCAGCGAGGTGGATCCGGTACACACAAGCTTAAAAACCATCACTCACACATGTATCCTCAACCCATGCCCAGCGTGCTGCAGTGAAACACGGACTTTACTATAGAAAAGTACTTTTCTACTCTTTCACTTGACATAACAAGTTGACTTCAGTGAGAGCAACGTCTCCATTCATACGACCTCTAGAAACAGACACAATATGTTTCCATTACATTCGATCCCCAGTCGCTCGGCTAGCATCTTCACCTGAAATATCTGCAGCCCTCATCAATTCTCTAACCACATCGATCCATCTCTATCGTGGTCTGCCTCTTCTTGTACTCGCACCTTCTGCTACGCATTTCCTCTTGACAAACAAGTCATCTGCCAATCGTTCTTCACGACCATATCATTCCATAACCACATACGAGCGTTGGGAGAAGGACTCCTTCAAGTAAGGTTCTTAACCCACTTTACACTAAAACTCTTCTCCTGCGCTAGAGCTTTCAGTACACCACAGATTTTCCCTCCCTCGCTTGACTTCTTCAGCGTTCTCAATACCGTCCTTATTAAAACTTATATTTCCAAATATTCACACTCGTCCAGAATTTCCAAGTCTTCAACACACGAACTCATGGCACACACACTCATCCCCCAACCATTTCAGAAACTATTGTCTTATCTTTATTTGTACTCACTTGCAACACCCCCAGTCCTACACACATGATCAACCTGGCTTGTTCTACTCAACTCTTTCCTCTGACTTTAGCTTACAACACGACATCACTCGCAAACACGAGCTGTGGCAACTTCCATTCTGTTTCACCATAGTTAAGCATCACCCTACAATTACCTCCACACCTCGCTCTCATCTCACGAAACTCCTCATCCATAAAAAAAACATCAAATAACTGCGGTGACATCACACAACCTTGAGGCACTCTCGGTTATTTCAAGCCACTCTCTCCTCCCACGACTTACTTTCACACATGAACTACTTCCATGACGAATGCTCTTAACAGCACACAGAGGAGTCTCTCTCTCAAAAACATACGAAGGCATAACTCCCTAAAAAAAGTACATTTCTACTATTTACTTTATCATACGCCTTTTCTGAATCAGTTGATGCTGCATGCGCCTTCATTTCCTCTACTTGTGTGAGGGTAAATACCTCATCTGAACACCGTTCTTACTTCTACTCTAACCGGTAATAAAAGGACAAGACTTTCCAGGTCTCACTGAACAATGCAAAATGAGCAAGTGAAAGAGAGACAGAATTCACATCGTCTTGTTCAGTTATTTCTCTCGCGGAAACTTTGGCTCTGGCGAGGAAAAGGAAGCATGACAAGCATCATCATCCACGGGACTGGACTGTCCAGCCATCCTAACCTGTTCCGTAATGCCAAATGACACCACAGGGGATAAGGTGGGGGGGGGGACTTTCTTGTCATGTGACACCAGAGGGAGGGAGGGAGGGGGGGCCTGGGGTTACGCATCACTACACACGTGACTGTCAAGACTAAAATTGAAGGAGGAAACAACAAAACTATGTCACAAGCTTACTTGCCACACGAAACACGACCGACCAACCGAACAATCATGGCGGTCGCCGAACCCTCCTGACACTGGCTGGTGGGGAACCCTGGTACTCAGGGTGGCCGCTCATCATCATAACGTCCGTCCAAATGTGAAAGTTAATAGAGAGAGAGAGAGAGAAACAAGTGAGATTTTGCCGTAACTTTTGCCACGAAGCGACGAACCGCACTGGTCCCCGACCCCTCATGACGAGTTCAGAGAAGGAAAAGATATCTTTCCCATCCCAACTGACTTCTCTATACGTCAAGACTGACTGTAGCAAGTACTACTACAGCAAGGAGGTGTCTTGGGGCTACTCCTGTTATGCGAAGTATTTAACGGTCTAGTGATGGATTATATTACGAGAAGAGAAACGTATATACGAATACTGTAAAAGGCTATCCTTCCCCAAGGTCAACGAGCTTGTGGAGTAACTAAGTTAACTGATCGTATTTAACTTATCTTTCTCCCTCGTAAACCAACCTGTGAGGTTACACAGGTGTGTGTGGAGAGCAGCTGCACGTGTGTGTGTGTGTGTGTGTGTGTGTGTGTGTGTGTGTGTGTGTGTGTGTGTGTGTGTGTGTGTGTGTCTTCGATCACTTGACAGTGGGAGCACAGCCACACCTCCTCATTTAACCCGTGCCTCACCCCACCCTCACCCTCCTGAGGTTCCTCAGCCAGGGCGCCCAGCCCCGGCTCGACACCTACGAAAGAGAAACTCGTCAAGATGCCACAGGCTTCCCACAAGTGACTGCAAACGCATGACTCTAAATCGACATGACTTTTTCATAATGTCTTCACCCCCATCTCGATTCTGTATCTTATTGTATGTAGTCATTGAGGTGTTACTAGTAATGACTCGATTGTATGCGTGTGTGCGTGTGTGTGTGTGTGTGTGTGTGTGTGTGTGTGTGTGTGTGTGTGTGTCCTGTGCCGTTTCTGTCCGTGTGACTCCCATCACCAGGCACTGCTTTTGCTGCTGCTGCTGCCACAGACCACAGCGCACCCTGTCTCATGTGTTGCTCCCAGCCGGCCCCCACACAGTGTGCAGATGGAATACGCAAAACACACACA
>JAUUDW010647030.1:0-10745 GCA_032361385.1 Panulirus guttatus | reverse complement strand
TTATAGTAGTCCCCCGCCTGAACTCAGAAATTTCAGCTTAATTAGGCATCTAATCTGATCCCAAATATGCTACATGCTGACATTCATAACGAAATACCACGAAGAAGAATTTACAAATGAGAATTCCTATCCAAGAACGGAGGACATTCATATGCAAGATAAGAGTAATATCTGTTTAACATCTTTTTTTTTCATATTACCAAAGCTGTTCAATGATAAATATTCAGAACATAGATAAGATATGCAATATGAGAGAAGCACCAAATTGCTTTGTTCAAGGAAAAATCGTCTACATTTTATGGTTTTTAGACTAATGAGAGAAAAATAGATATGGAACTTTCCACATGTATACAGTTTATAACTGACTGGAATTATAAGTCCTCCTCAGTATTTCACGTGTGACCCCAGATTGATGGATGGAAAAGGTCAAGGCCTGTGTTTAATCGCAGACCACTCCACTTGCGGTATTCGAGATATGTCATCCTCAACACACAGAGACATACAAAACAGAAATTCATAACGAGTGGTGCTAATCGTCTCTTTGCAATCATTTTTCTTATACTGGTAATGGGGAAGCTATTGTTTGGGAAACACACGTATTGCTGTAGCAGCACACACGCACACACACACACACACATACACACGTTTCCCACTATCAAAAGGAAAACATAGATAAGCATATCGTGATACAAAGACAGTTATCTTTTTTTTGGTTTTGAGCTCACTTTTCACAAAGATAATATCTATCTATTGTGTTGCGTGTCAGGGCATCAAAGACAAAACTGCAGCCAAGTGATATTAAGAGAACACCACCTTGGGTTCCCAGACAGTCTTTGTTTTGGTTCTTGCAGAGAACGACGGAAAACTTGCATTACCATGAAAACTCTGATTACAAGTGAGGTGTGAGCATGGTGGGTGGTGGAGGTGGTGGTGCTGAGGCAGGAAAACGCTAGTGTTTATTCAAGTGCAAAGAGTGTTCGCGAAAAGGTCTTTCGTCGGGCCAATGCAACCGTTGTACCGGCCGTTTCTTATTGTTATGCGAACTGGAAATATGTAATGTCACTGTTATGAGTACGTTTTTCATCGAAAATTTGAATTTTAAAGTATTCGTGGGTCCCTGAACTCCTGACACACCTTACCAGGCACACAAGACAAGCGATGCAGGTCAAATGCATTACCTGGTGTGCCCAGGCGGGGAAATTTTTGGAAACATTACGCTGTTTGGGATGGTAAGGGAATTATAAGGTGGCTGTCTGCCAGTGAGTCACCTAGTGCTATTAAGAGACCGTCTGGCATTGTGTAAAAGAGACATTTTACCTTGGGTGGCTGTTTGGTAGTCTGTGAGAGATATCAGACTGAGGAGACCACATGACAGTGTGTGGGAGAGACATCTTACTGAAGACTGTCTAGCAACGTGTGAGAAAATTTTCAAAGGAGGCCGTCTGGAAGAGTATAAGAGAAACAGCTAACTGAGGAGGCCATTTGCGAGATTGTAAGAGAAGCATGTTACTGAGGAGACCGTCTGGCAATATGTGAGAGAGACAACTTACTGAGGAGATATTCTGGCTGTGTGAGAGACACAGCTTATTGAGAAAATCTTCTAGCAGTGTTTGATAGAGACAGCTTACTGAGAAGACCGTTTGGCAGTGTGTGATAGAGACAACTAACTGAGAGTGTCTGGCAGTGTATATGGAAAACTGCTGGAAAGATACCAACCTAAAGTCTGTGACAGAAAGTTGTACTGCTGTGAAGAGTTTCTATCAAGGTATCTGTATGTACGTACACCACTGCTGTTGGAACTGTGAAGTCCAGGTTACACATAGCAACAGAAGTAATCAAAGGTCTTCATTAAATGGCATGAAGGCACAAGACTTATTCCGCCTTGGAGAGCCTGCACAAACTGGTCTGTTTCTATTTCTCTATACAGGCAAACGAAACATATTTACTCCTTACAACCAACCCCTGCGCTACTCAAAACGTAGGAGGATGTTGAGTTCATTACACATCCAGGAAGGCATACCGACTTCTGGCTTGGTTGTGATGAGCCTATTTCCTGGAAAGCAACGACGTAACGTCCAGACTCTGGAAAAAGTTAAATGATCTACTTCCTGGTCAACATTGGTGCAAGGACTGGCAGCAGTTGACTCAGAACTTGTGTCTGGCCAGGTTATACTCCTTTAAGGGATTGATATTGAATATTCTATTGTAGTCTCTAGTTGTGCTTGAAATACGAAACATTTCAGTGTCTGTGGTCATTGTACACTTCCATGATGCTTATGTTCCTCTTCGAAATGAGTACAAAAAAGGATGATTAATAAAGAAATCTTACTGGTGGTTTCTTTGGTGGTAAGGGGGTCATTCGTTTTCCATATCAGAATGACTGGTGGAAAAGGAGGCAGTATAGTTGTTTACATAGTGATAACATTGGAGGAGGGACCACACCCACTTTTCCTTGAATATTAACGCAATCTCACATGTGTATCTGAACGTTCACGTCTTAAGTGCCTATTAATCATGTGGTCAAGCCCGAATTATTGTCATGCATATCTTACGTGTCTTCCTTGTACTCAGTGGTTAGTGGTCGTAAAAGTATAGGGTATAAGTCAAAATGGACTTCATAAATGATAGCGATAATAGTGAGGTTCGAGGTTGATGGTGTTACGGGTAAATGTTCTTATTGGTGTCAGTAATGAAGGTAGATGTTGATGGCGTCGTCAACTCCACCACTCCGGAGCCACCAGCGACCACACTCTGAACTCTCCCAGTGTTACATTTAACATTTATAGACAATTGAAATGTATAAGAAAAATCTCTCACTGATAATACGCTATCTTGGTCTTTCAGAAGTTTGGATTTTCCAGAAATAAGCTCACGACTTACTGAGCAGATGGAGGCAATAACAAAAGGGTTTTCCCTACTATGAGCACTTAGAGGAGCCTGTTTGCAGCAGGAGGTTGTAGACTAACCCCGAAGGCAGAGGGACCAATTAACTAACCATTCACGTATAATCAGGGGACAACAACGGCGAGTAGTTCAGCTAATTAACGTTGGGTCGTAGGGGGAAGTTATGCCATATGCAGACCGTCAAATGCGGTAAGTTGCGGCGGTGCTGGGTCGAAGTTAGTCAGCCGGGGTTGGTTGCGGTCGTCATAGGGTGGTTTGGTTGGGAAGTTATGGTAGTTCCGAGCCAGCGTTGGCAGGTGGTTGATCAGTATGGGAAAACTTCCGGTCCCGCAGTGATCCTCATGTGGAATATCGGCAGCAGCGGACGCTGGCAGGTCCAGATCTCCATGCTGAACATAGGCATCAGTTTGCGTTCCCAAGTACTGTATTGTACATCCTCATTCTGGATCTGATATGACCTCAGGAACAAGAGAAAGTTGATGAGCATGTGGGCGTCACTGTCGCACAGTGGGAGTCGCCCTCGCAACTGGGATTCACCCTTGCAAAGAGGAAGTCACCCTCGTACAGTGGGAGTCATCCACCTTTACTGGAAGTCGCCCTCCCACAGTGAGAGTCACTCTTGCACAGAGGAATTCATCCTCGCACAGTGGGAGTCACCCTCGCAGTGGGAGTCACCCTCGCACAGTGGTTGTCACCCTTACATAGAGGAAGTCACCTTCGTACAGTGGGAGTCACCTTCGTACAGTGGGAGTCACCCTCGTACAGTGGGAGTCACCGTCGCATAGTGGGAGTCTCCTCGCATACATAGTGGGAGTCACCCTCGCACAGCAGAGTCACTCTCGCGCAGTGGGAGTCACCCTCGTGTCTACAGTCATTACTATATCGAAATGTCAACAAACAGATTTCACATCCTGAACAACATTTCAAGTGGCTTGTCAAACCATAAACTTTCTATAGGTCAAGGCCCTTTAGTGTTTTGTTTATGATTTTTCCTGATATTTCTATCTGTGAGAGTGTGTGTGTGTGTGAGTCTTACGGGCCAGTTGTTCTTTCTCAAGAAACATTCTACTAACTGCCGTATCCACCTTCCACTTCACTTGTCAGCCTTTCCTTCCAAAACCCACCACCTGACTCTACCTGTAGGACCTTCTCTACTATCCATAGATAACTATCTGCCTTCGTACTCTTGGACGTAAATCTGAAGTAATGGCGTCCTCCTTCCATCTTTATTGTGCATCAGAACAGTTGCAGAGACAGTAACTGGCTGGGGCAGATAATGGCGATAAACGGTCAGGTTATCTGGTCCAGTCGCTTTGGTCTTAATGGTAGTGGCAGGCATTGGTCTCCTGGCAGAGAGAGGACGATGATGTCTGTGGCATTCACAGACTGGGAAAGAACAGTGTGGTTTCAGGAGCGGTAGAGGATGTGTAGATCAGACGTTTGCTCTGAAGAACGTATGTGAGAAATACTTAGAACAGTAATATCTGTATGGGGCATTTATGGATCTTGGGAACGCATATGATAGAGTTCACAGAAATGCTTTGTGGAAGGCATTGCGAGTATAAGGTTTGGGAGGAAAGCTGCTGACAGCAGTAAAGTCTTTATCAAGAGAGCAAGATATGTGTGCAAGTAGGTAGAGAGGAGGAGGAGTGGTTCAAAATGAAAATGGTCTTCTGACAGGGATGTGTGTTGTCACCATGGCTATTTAATCTGTCTATGGATGGAATGGAATAATGAGGGAGAAGAATGTAATGGTCACGGAGAGAGGAGCAGGTATGTGGTCTGCTATGTCGGGTTAAAAAATGCAAAAGCTAATGTATGAATTTGGGAAAGTGTGTGAAAGGAGAGAGTTGAGACTAAACGTGAATGAAAGTAATGTCATTATGTTTAGCAGTGAAAAGAGGCATATTATGGGGAGTATGAGTTTGAACGGAGAGAACTTGAAGGAACTGGAGTGTTTAAGAAAACTTGGGGTCGGTTATAGCATCAAATGGAACCATGGAAGCTGAGGTGAACCATAGGGTGGGTGAGGGGGCGCCTTGAGTAATGAGTGGAAAGAGAGGTTACTGTCTTTCAGGGCAAAAATGGGTGTTTAATGTTATAGTAAACCTGTCGGTGCTGTGAGGATGCGAGGCGTGAGCCTTAGAAAGATAAGAAGTGAAGGTTAGAGTGAACGTGTTGGAAATGAAATCCTTTGAGAACAATATAAGATGTAAGGGGTACTGATCGAATAAGAAATGATAGGGTAAGAGAGCTGTGTAGTAGTACAAGAAACATGTAGGAGAGCAGATGATGTGCTGAATTGTACTGAACATTTCGGGAGGATGAGTGACAAAAGAATGACTATAAGGGCAGACATATAAGAAGTGGAAAGAACGAGGAAGAGGAGGAAGAAGAGAAGGAAACCAAGAAAGAGGTGAAGAGATGGAGTAGGAGATTTTTTGAAGTCTTGGGGCCTGAACATGAGGGAGAGTGTAAGGTATGCAAGTGATACAACGAATTGGAGTGATGTGGTTTACAGGGCACTACGTCCTCTCAGTGGGCTGAACTAGGGCGTATGAAGCGTTTGGGGGAAACCACGGAAATGGTTTGTGGGGCTTGATTGTGGAAAGGAGAGGTTTCGGTGAGCGAATGAGGACATTTCTTGATCCGTTCCTGGCGCTACCTCGCTAACACGGGAAATGGTGAATATGCATAAGGAAAAAAAAATCCTTCAACCTAGTCTCTTCCTTTCTACTTAATGTGCTTTGAAATTAACCCGATATCATTCAGTTGCAGGCCTTCTACCTAACAAGAAAGGACTCCCTCTCTCTCTCTGTCTCTCTCTCTCTCTCTCTCTCTCTCTCTCTCTCTCTCTCTCTCTCTCTCTCGCACATTTTCACTTTCCTTCACATTCATCTTCGTCTCTTATCCACCGTCATCTGCATCTCCTCTTTTCACCAACAAATCACCACTGAGGGAATCTTTGTTTTTCTTTATCTGTATATCTGCCCGGTGATGTCCTAGATTCATGATGAAACACAAGAGTTATGGATAATCATTAGACTTGCAATTTTTCTCTCTTTTTCCATTTTCTGTGTCTTATTAGTAGCTTTCAGCATCGGATTTTTCATTTGTTATTTGGATCTGTTGTTTAAAGGAAGGAGACAATATACAGATGCTGCTCAAGGACAATGCCCAAAGAATCTTTACCTTTCTCCCCAACATACAGGACTGAAACGAAATCGTACGACATCAATATACCTTTTTCTCTTCAATGCCTTCGTTCGTAGAACACACCACAGAAAATATTGACGCACAGAAAATGAAAGAAGCTGCTATACAATCAGTGTGTCAGACTAGAGGGTATGGTGAACCAGTTTATATAATGGATCAGAACGTAATGCAGACCTACGAACAGGATGAACTGCTGGAAACAGCAAAGTCTAGGTTACTGTGGACCACTGTTGATGTTGGCCCTGAGGAAATGGCTCCAGCTTAGCTAGAAAGCAGTAAGCTTAAAGAATGGTGCGAAATAAATATATTAGGGTATGCTGGACCAAACAGTTTAGCGATTCATGCGGTTAATGCAGGCAAAAACACCAAGAACCACAGATGGATCCAAACAGCAAAGGACCACTGGGTCTCTTAAAGGCTGTTTATGATAGTAGAAGATATCAGGAACTCACAGACTAGTGTCGTGAAAGTTATAAGGCAGACAGATAAGTCAAATAGAATAACCTCAAACCGTCATTGTGGCTAAGGAGGCTCTGAAACTGTAAGTCGTCGACTTAAAGGGAAGTATCAGTCAAATTAAATCTTAAACGTATCTATAGTTCTGCTTTCGACCACTCTAATTGGCAAATCGTTCCACACGTTTACAATCCTGTTGAGGAAAAAGTACTTAGCCTCATTCAAGGTAAAACGTTTACCTACGAGTCTGTATCCATTACGACGAGGAAAATCAGGCGAATCAAGTCTTAAGTAACTTGACAGATCAAGATCATCAAAGTCTCTGATGACTTTGAATACTTGTTTTAGACCACCTCTGAACCTTCTCTTTTCTTAGCTATATAGATTCAAGTTGTTTTATCTGCTCTCATTTAATTTGTTCTTCAGTTCGGGAATCAGCATACATAAATTCAAGAAGTTATATGTTAGGAGAGAATGTTCAAGAGATGGGACTCCACGAATTTGAGACCCTCTCCCCGTTCAGTGAGAACAAACAGGTAATTAAACCCACGCTGGTGGCAGCCTTATTACCGGTCCCTCCTAGTCTTAGGTTTTCCTAAGTTTCCTTACTTTTCTTGAAGCAATTCACATACAATACTTTTATAGAAAATAGAAAGTTGCCATTAATTCTTTCCTTATTTCGTTTTCTGTTGCAATAGCTACAACAGAAAAATTTCTGTAGCGAACCTTACTCATGAATTCCTAAAATTATTTTTTGACTCCCATTATCTATGTGAAGTAGTTTTGAGGACTGATATTATTTTGTTTCATTCCAACTTCTTTTGTGGTAAATACTGGTTCGAGAAGCATCCCTTAACATTACAATCTCTAGAACGTCCCTGATATCATGAGAGGCTATGATTACGGTCACTTTCGCTATCTAATGTTGCTGTGTTGCTGGGGCAACGTATGGCAACATCTGCTGCAACTATGTGACGCTACAGTCCCTGTATTGCCAGATGAAATATATGATATTATGTACAACAGCAATATGTTGGCAAGTTCTAGCATTGCAATGAGAAAAATGTGGCATTATATACAGCGACGAGGTGTTGTTTATGATGTCATATATTGCTGTATATTACCGGAAGAAAAACTTTCGCCTCCTCGGCCACAGCAAGGTGCTGTAAGGGTCTGGGTGCTGGTAGATGAAAATGTGTGGCATTATGTGACATGGCAGGAGGCTGGGGAAAGTTTCCCCAGCAAGTCTTGGTCATAAGGTTGGCAGAAAACCTTTGTTACTTACTATGAAGTCTTCCACTGTTGCGGGTTAGCTACTGTGGCTAGGGTCCTTCCTGGCCAGGGGGTTGGTTAGTGTGGGTACTGTCCCCCTTGGCCGAGAGATGGTCACCGTGGAAGAGGTTCTCCCTGGCCAAGGGTTGGTTATTGTGGTTATGGTCCTCCCCATCCCTGAGTTAGCCGTCGTGGGTAATGGCCACAGTTTGTGAGCTTTCCAACTGCTGAGAGCTGGCTAGTGGGTCTGAGCTCCTTACCAGCTGAGGGTTGGCTAGTGGGTCAGTCCTTCACAGGTTATGGACCGACCACTGGATCTCCGCCCTATCCAGCAAGGGCTAATTATGACGCAACTTGAGGTCGTGCCCAGTACGCTATTCGTCCCTGGCCGTGGCCGAGCACTGACCAGTATAAACTGGTCTCTGGCCGAGGACTGGCTCACCTCCCAGCTGTAGATTGGCGTCATTACTGGACGAAAGAATAACCCTGGAATTCTTGGACCCTGGTTGTAGCAGCCATCACTCTTGCTCCAGGCCCGCCATCTGTGGTGCTTGGGGCAGCACTTGTTACTCTGCCTTAGACAATTACGGGTCGGAAGAAATTCTGGTCTTGTCTGGCAAGACACACTTTTTATTCTTCTCACAGCAGCCCGGTCTCCACCCACAGCTCCTGTGGTTCTACCAGCAACAACTGTCTCTGCCCACAGTGGTTCTGATATAAGATGCGTTCTATTTCTCTCTTTAGGTCATAGATACCTTCCCATACTGCTATGGTAAGACAGGATATGGAGATTCTTTCTCATACGTTTATATTGGTGATCATACCCGCAACTCTCACACACCCAAAGCAACGGTTTTGGTTTCTAACTGTCTGTGGTCGCAGGGAGAATGTAATTATTGTAGGCTATACAAATGGATGGGATGTATTCTGTATATACTTCACAGTCTGTCCTGTGATCGTTTCAACTAACATTTCAAAATAACCTTATAATCTGAATGGCCTAACTGTATAGTATGACGAAATAGATTAATCAATTTGTTACTTCTGAAAGTCATCATATAGCAATTGGTAATCTAATACACCACTCTTTTTTCATATCTATTACAAGGAAGATGCTGTTTACAGGTATATTCCTACCTTAATATGCAACATTCGGCAATGATATAAATACAGTTTAGTATATTTCACAATACATTTTACATATCCTGGTAAACTCCGTAAGTATTTTAAGAGAAAACAAAAAAGAAAAATATACATGTAAACACTGAATAACTTTTGAGCATGGAAAATGTTAAGAGAAATATTTATATTCAACTCACTCATAATCCTAGAAAAACGTATGAAAAACAAAGATACGTTCCAAAGAATCATACAATATATATCTTTACTAAGAAAATATTTACATTTATATAAAAACAAATATGATATGGAGAATTCATGATTTTTCGTTTCGTCTCCCAGGGCTGCTTGAATTGGAACTGGAATGATTTAATGGTGAACGTGAAGTTGGTAAACCTGGGAATACAATGTCCTGAAACATAACTCACCTGTAATTACAATTTTACTATATCAAACATGATCATCTAGAAATTTTGATGTTCTTTATCACCCAGTTATAGTTAGGTGGCGAATGTAAACACTGCTCCCGTAAATGTATGTGTGTTCCACCCTCTGAGGCCTAGACCCACGGCATGCGACTGACCGATGCTTCCCGTAGTTTTTGTTTGAAGACCACCCATACGAAGGATAACCGTTATATTACCTCCATCTTTATTCCAGCAGCAGAGCTGTGAAACTTTATCCTTCTTTAGTCTTTTCCTTTTCCTTCCAACCTTCCACCTTTAAGTCAGGTTACAACACCTGAGTAGTACTGATTATTTCACCTGCTATCATTTTTCTCATGTTCTTTGTTTTTTCTTTCATCTGAGATGTTCACAGATGAGGCATGCTGTTACCCATGCCATGTACCAATACGTGTAAGAGCCATGCTTATAGAGTCTTATGTAGATACAGACACCTATACAATAACGTGATAGGTCATGGATATACTACAACATCAAGTGCAACCGCTCGCGCATATACGATCGCGTGATACATTAGCACATGTTCTGTCCTGAACTAGGAAGTCCTAACATTGGACGTGGTCACTTCCAGCATTACCCTCAGGCAGCAGCCTGGACTGAGGGTTACACTAGTTACCCTCAGAGAGTAATCTTGGGTGGGGGTTTTCACCAGTTTACCCTAAAGACAGTATCCTGGGCTGAGGATTTCACCAGCTTGCCGTCAGGCAGCAGCCTAGCCGATGCTTTTACTAGATAGGCCTCAGATAGCAGCCCGGTTTGAGGGTTTCACCACGATGAAGAATAGATATAAGAAAAAATATTGATATCAAGTTCATCCCTCGATGAACTCACAGTGACCGTGGAAATCAATATTGGTTCAAAGTGTCAATAGAATTTATTGATTTCCGTTTTGCATCATCAGATATTCCTCTGGTCTACAGTGCAGACATGAGGAGGGAAATAGAAGATATGCAAATTAAACTTGTATGCTTTGTCGACGATTTACATCCTTGATCCACTAAACCAGGTAATTCTCCCATACTTATAATTTCAAAAGTTTATCATTTACTAGTTTACTGAGAAGAGTATTTGACAGGTGCACTGTGTGTCATCAGGGAACTCTGACGTTGGCGTATTCAAAATACACTCTGATCTTTGTTCCATCACCCTTGATTATAGTCTGACTACCGTATATATATATATTTCTTTAGGGTGTATTCAAAGTAAGTATTGATTATTAGCAATATCGAAGAAATAGGAAGCAAGGTGTGTACTTGAACTGCGTATTTATAAAAGGTTATGTTAAGCAATGGTAAGGACTTGGAAAATCATATA
>JAUUDW010647019.1:0-10746 GCA_032361385.1 Panulirus guttatus | reverse complement strand
GGGGGGGTTGTACCGATCTTTTTAATATGGGGTTACGTTGGTCGGTCGGTTGTTCTGGGCCTCCTGATAATGGCACGGAGCAGCAGGATGTGATGTTTGTAGCCGATGTAGGACATGTCGTACGTGTACTCTCCCTCTCTCTCTCTCTTTCTCTCTCTCTCTCTCTCTCTCTCTCTCTCTAAACTGTGCACCCCGCAGGAAGATCAAACTCAACATATACATATATCAACACATTCAGTTCAACCAGAATTACCTTCACAGTGCAAAGATCATTACGATACGTTCAGAGCATCACCAATCACGCCATTACCATTACAACATCCATACATCCCTCCTTCCCCTTAGCGCCAATGAATGCAATCATGCTTCACTAACGTTTTACAATCTTTCGTCCCCTTAACGCCATTAAGCACAACGCCTCCTCACTATAACATCATACAACCATCCCTTACCATACAGGCACAACATCGCACCCTGTACCGTGTCACAATCACATACAACCTTTCCTGATCAAAGAATACAGGTACAGCATTCCCATGTAGGGCGGTACAGCCATCATACAAAACTCCATCTATGTTACGCCATCATACAAAAAACTCCCTTAAGTACTGTGGCGCGACCCTAGATTTTTCACGCGACTAACGCCAACCGCTGGCTGACCCTGCCCGATGGGAAAATCTTCCAAAAAGCAGGTACACACTCTCTCTCTCTCTCTCTCTCTCTCTCTCTCTCTCTCTCTCTCTCTCTCTCTCTCTACCGCCCGACATTTTCCCAGAGGTGAAGACTGTGGCAAACCCCCAACTTCGAATCATGAACGAGAAAGGAGGGGGAATATATGAAAAGTGTGAGGACTAATTCCCCTCCCAGGGTAGAGATCACCATCCCCCCCCCTCTTTTGCATGAGGTACCACGCACCAGCCAGGAGTTACATGAGGTACACAGAATATAGCTACCCCCACCTCCTCCGCCCATTCCACCCACCCATCCCCCAATGCATTCCACGTGGCGGTAGTTCGCGTGCGAATAATGCAAAGTAGTTCTCAAGCACCACCGCCTGAGGACATACACAGTTTCGTTCTTTCTTTTTTCTCTCTCTCTCGCACTCCAAATATGTAAACTGGAACCCAGCGCTAAACCTCCAAGATTGCTTCGGGGAGTGAAATCGGATCCTATAATTATCCAAGGTTATGAGATTCTGTCTAAAAGGAAAGAGGGTTCAGTCGTTTATTTGCACAAGATTTACGACGCCCGGCTCACCCCGGGGAGATGTGTCCAATCATTTATTGGTAAAAGGATTTATGGTCAGGCTGGAAGTAACTGTAGGTGATTTCTCATTTTGCGCTGGAGACACCTGAACCCCGGCATGAGGAGAGAGAGAGAGAGAGAGAGAGAGAGAGAGAGAGAGAGAGACAGAGAGACAGAGACAGAGAGAGAGAGGAGCATCTCACCAGCACCTGTTCCGAGCGAGCATCAGCTCCGCCAACTGAAAGGCCGCAAGGGCATTTAAGAGCATTTTGTCTCATCAAGCCTTACTACACTTAATCCACCAGAGCCTAACCGTTAACGAAAATGATCAACGTCTTTAAAACACTCTGACGAAGGAACATGGCTGCTTTGTAAAACTGAGAACCTTGCTAATGGAGAGAGACGGTCCAACACTTCGAAAGCTCCTCACGAAGAAGACCTCAACGGAAGAATGAAGTGTTCCCCTATGGGTGTAGTTTAGCGCTAACCCATAACCTCTTAACTGCGGCGGAACGATCCTTTATAGCTCGACGTTGAGATCCTTGAACACAACCGCAGTGATCTACGGTCCCTGAACTCGACGATGCGATCCCTGAGCGTGACTGCACGACCCTTGGTTACATGGATGATGGTCTGCCCTTCGACTTAACCCTCTAGGGTCGGGTCCAATCATTCCCGAGCGTTATAGCGCACAAGGATCGTACCGTCTTCCTGAAGTAGTTAAGTGCAATTGAATCCTGTTTAGCCACTGGTTTATGACATTTAATTTAGGTGTTGCTACGTTTTAGGGTAAACGTGGCTCTCTCCAGCTCACCGATGATGTATATTTCCTATGACTAGTTCAGTGTCTTGATCCAGTATTCCAAGGTGGTAGATTTCATTCACCTAGGCATCCATCCGTCTAGTGATATATCTATGTAAGTTTACCTTTTCCGCGACTCCCTCTCTCTTTTCCGAAGCGGTGGGTCCAAAGGGGTTTTTCTTCCACCAGTCACTACAAACGCAAAGAAAACGGCCCGTGTCCCTGGGTAGGTATAAACAATCAGTGGGCGGGACTCACCGAGGTTGGTCTTACACTTCTGCCAACTATGGTCACCCCAGTTTTTTCCCTAGTCAGTCACTGGTCTCTCGATGAGCCATTTACATGGAGCCTCCCTCCCTCTCCCCCTCTCTCTCTCTCTCGAGTCTCCCTCGGCCATATATAGGTTTTGCTCGATATTCGTAGTGATTTCGGAATGCAACGTGCTAATTCCATGCATGACAGACGAGGTAAAAACAACCCAGTCATGACGACAGTTATGCCACTTCCTGTCAGACTGGAGTAAAAACAGGCGTTCTCGTAGCGGCTTCAGAGAAACAATTTTCCATCACAGTGGCCACAGAGCAGACATTTTACCTTCCTCTCTTGATACAAGGGAAACATTCGGTTCATCCGGGATACCGATGTGTGTGTGTGTGTGTGTGTGTGTGTGTGTGTATGTGTGTGTGTGTGTGTGTGTGTGTGTGTGTGTGTGTATTTACCTATTTTTACTGCAAGGAGAAGGGAGTTCTACAATTATGGGACCCCATCTCTTGACCTTTCTCTACTACCATGTGTGTGTGTGTGTGTGTGAAATAACAAGTTCATAACACTGTTACAGTTATAATTCAAAGCAAAACACGGTGCAAAGATATCCCAGCATGCTGAAAATATTAACAAAATATAAAGCTAAATGATAATAGGAACATCACGACAATTTCTTTCAGATCATAAATCATGTCTAGTCTCTGTTATGGTGGTATATACGCCCAGCTCAAAATCTAAAGTCATATATCTAACAGACCCATCTAACCTGACGCGACCATATATAAATGATGACACCTAACATCAACCTAACATCACACTGCAAACGATCAACGTCCCGAGATCCAGTCTTTACCTTCCTGTTACAACGCGAGACTATAAATCTTGTAAAACACACACACACACACACAAGTTATACATATGACATCAGGAAACTGTGAATAAATACTTTCCCTTGTCTTTTCTTTTTCCGTTTCATAATTCTCTGTATTTCAATTCAGGCCCGGCTTTCATGTGGACTTTTGTCCGTGACTGGAGCCTTCAACATTACAAAAAGAACTGTTCTCGGTTTCAGATCTGAGTGACTGTCATTCTCTAAATTCATTCACAAAGATGCATTCTACTATAACCTTATATAAAATCAACTCTTTTCTTTTTAAAGATCGATCATAAATGATATTATCCTTATGAAGTCTCATTGATTTTGTTTCTTTTTTCCGTAAAATTTCTTGCTATTATAGGTAGGTCTTACCAGATTAAAGTAAGGATGGGTACTTACAAATCCTGTACAATATCTAGACATGTCTGAAGAGGCAACAAACATATTTTTCTTTTAATGACATATTAACCAAATCCCTTTACTTCTTCACCTGATGGAACGTAACCATGACACACAGACAGATGGGGAACCAAACATGAGCCAGGCAGATGCGGTATAATGATTCTAAAACGAGACAGTAGAGGGCAACACATCGCTTCCGTCTTAGTGGGAACATCAGCTGATGAATATTCAGGAACAGCCTCGAAATAAATATAAAACATGGCGTTGCCCAAAATTGCGACTCTAAGGCAAATTGAATCCCTGGCATACTTTACAATGCCCGGCTAAATGTAACGAAGTATTGTTCGGAGTCCTACATGATATGCCTACAGGCTTTTATTAATCCATGTAAATGTGGAGAGAATCGTAAATACTAGGTAATACTGTTTGTATTATTGCCCAGTAACATGCTAATTATCTTCGTTTTTAATCACCTGATCGAGTCAATACAAAATATACATGTGTATGGGATTGTATACCTGTATGATGAACCTCTGTTACAAATACAATACTCAATTGTATCACGAATACATTAGTTTCACCATAAAGGAAATTCACAGCGGTGCAGATTGGCCAGTCTTATGTATGTCTCTGCCACTCACATGTCTGGTCCAACGTTTGTCTTGTGAATATTTGAATGCAGAGTAGATACTGCGCTTAAACATTTAGGAGGTTGAAAAAGATACATCTACATACATATAAAACTTCTACAACCTTGGGATATCTTTCTAACTGTATCAGAAACCCTTTCAAATATTCATACGTAACAGTGAATCTTATAACTATTTCAAATGGCTGAATCCCTTCCATAAACCTTGGAATTTGTTTCTGGCTGTATCAGAACCCCTTTCTAACAGTTATGTGTGACACGGAACCTTACAACGGTGTCAGGTGGGGCTGAATCCCTTGCAATGATGTCTTTTACCTGAGTCCTGCCATGCTGTATCTACGAGGGAGGTATCGTGCGCCTCTTGCAGTGCTGAAGAACATCATGGAGGAACACGGCAGCAATTTCTCCACGCAGCAGGTGTTCCTGGCGGTTGATAAAAGTTAGAGACATCAAAAGACAAAGAGCATCGAGCGACAAAAAAAAAAAGTGGTTGAAATGAGTAAAACAGAAAGTGAATAATTTTGAAGAAAATAATGAATGGGATAACGAAAGTAACGCAGAAGACATATACTGAAAATGGATAACAAGGAACGAATACTGAAAAGGAAGCAAAACACGAAACTATATCAAAATAAGCAAGATCCTGCAAGGCATAGCTGCCCTTGGGGCTGGAAGAGACGAAGAGCAGTTCCTGACAGTCCTGGTGGCGGCCAGCGAGGCTCATTTGATAACAGGTCTCGTCCCACCTAAAGGGAAGCGACACAAGTGGTATAGACCGCAGAACATCTCCCTTAGGGTCTCCACGACTTCATTTATGCGCCAAATTACAGTCTCTCTCTTCGCTCTCTCTAGGTAGTAAGAGGTGGGAAGCTACCAACCAAGGAGATACATTACCGGTACTACAACCCTGGGCATCGGGAGTTGGGTTAATGATGGCTGCGCTACTTCCAGTACCAGGGAAATGTAAACTCCTGGGGAGTGAGTTCTTTGACGGGACTGTACTTTAAATGATACAGCCTCGCCAAAGACGACTTCCTTGCGGTGTAACCGAACAGGCGCAGTCTTTAACACTATATATATACATATATATATATATATATACGTATGTATGGTAACCATTAACCTATACAGTACAGGTCATTGCAAACCTATGACCGATAATATGACAGGTACATGAAAAGAAATTTTGAGGCGAATTTCATGAATATCGGCTGAAGTAAGGCCAGGTAATGATCTGAAACCCCGAAACAGTGCTTGTTAGGTAACCCTTGACTAAAGAATAATATCCAAAAAATACTAAATCACAAATCTTACATACATGAAGAGTGTGTGACATGTAAAGACATCCTTGCGCCACATTTCATGAGCATGTAACCAAATAAATGAATTGTAAAAAAGAAAAATAATTACCGTGATCTTTAACTCTCTTAGGACAGCAGAAATGGCTCAGATCAAAACCTCTCCTTGCACTATAACAACCTTGTGGGAAAGCATCTATATGCAGTGTTTCGTTTCAGGTGACAGACTGTTAAGGAACAGCTGCACAAGATATACGTTTCAGGGATTTTCGACCCCATAAAATCTTTCAAAAGACCTAAATATGAAAAATAGGAGGGGTTTGGAGTTTCTAGGCGTACAGAACCAGGTACATGCCTAACAAGTTTTTAGGCAATCGGCAAAAAAATGAAGGAATGGTACTGTGTTGTTGATTGCTAGAAGAAACGAAAATAGTGTCGTATGTCTCTTTCTCCCTATGGATGGAGAGAAGATAGTACGTAAGCACGAGGGAAAAAAATTTGTTACGAAGTATAGTAGTCTCAACCAATCATTTATACCTCAGATGCATTACAACAAACTGGGAGAGCATTAGAAACGAAATAGAAGAATGGAAACTCATAGTACGGTAAACTCAACATTCGATGCACTATGAAAACCAGACATCATGTACAAAATATACACAACTCAGAATTACAAAGCAGAATGTTATATGACTACTGATAAGACAAGACGATGTCCTCGGGCGAAGAGGGGGAATTCTTATACAATTCTAAAAATCTCTAGATCTACTTGACTGTCCAGGTACAGGAATTACTGGTATTACATAACTTTATGAAACTGGAGTGAAAATGGGCCAAGAGAAAGTGGCTTAAAAATCATTACTGGTTGCATATAGGAAAAGGGAACAGCAATATGGAAAATAGCATCCAACTTCACATTCAGAGAGGTGGTAAATACTAAAATGAGTGATGGTATTAGAGGATTTCAAATTAGCTATCTGTAATATTACAACTAGGCTAATGTGGACAACAGGAAATTCACCTGAACTAATAATCTACGGAGCAGTACAAGAAAGCTTCTTGACTTACCACTGGGACAGAAGAGTTATAAACAGCAGACCCAGTACATTAGGTGTGGTTATAAATCATTATTACTGAAACCTCAAAAATCCTAAGAATATTAGATAAGACTGACATTAAGGTTATGAGTCTTGACTGTTCGTGTGCATACGATACAGAAGCCAAAACTAAGCTTCTACAAAGGAGAGTTCAATTTGGTGTATGAATCAAAGTTTACCTAACGATTAATGTAAATGCAAAGGCATTCAAAGTGAACAGCAAGAGTACATAAGTACCATACTGATAAGCTACAAAAAACAAGGGTTGTAAAGACTAAATCTGAGAATGAACTTAAGAGATATTTGAAGTCAGTATTTGAGAATAAGAAGAGAAAACTTGAGTAATTGACTATTATCAATCATCATATGGAGATCAAACATCTGAGCATTCAGACCATACAATGAGAGATATCTGATCTGACGTCAGTATTTATGTATGAGGGATATATAAAAAAAAAAAACTTATTAGTAAATGGCCGTCATCAGTATTCATATGGGGAAAGAAACATTAGGGCTTTTAGACTATGAAGGAACAGTGTTGAATTACTCACTTCAGGAGTTACGACAAAGAAATTGGTTAAAGAGCAAATAAGATGAGAATGATCAAAGTATCTGGTTACACTATGGCATTACTAAAGAAACTGACAGTTGAAATATATATAACTCTAACCATACTGTATCAAATATAAATCCATAGTGCAGGTTTACTGAAACACTGGATACAAACTTAACTCACATTCTAGAGAGTTTGACTACACAATGGTGTGAAAAATGCAGGCCAGTAAGACTCACAAGTGACATTTGTAAATCACTGGAAGGAAGAATGACTTGAACTTATATCTGAAAACTGAAGATCTTTTAGCAACTACACATATGGGAATGGTAGGTCCTGCTTAACAATTAACAATATTTGTCGGATATGTATGATGACATTTGACTTTTTTTTAACAGTAGCTTCCATAGCAGGGCAAAACCATGACCCCAAGCAAAGCATGTGATCCAATACCACATATGAAACCTACAAATTAGAAAAGATGGAGTAGAAGACAACTTAAGATGAATGGAGGAGTGCTTCACGTAGAAAGGAGTAAAATGAGATTACGATGGAAAATATTCATATAATTTCTATTGCCAATGAGTTGACACAAAATATACAAGCATCACGTACAGAAGACAATAACCTCAATTAAATTCAAACAAAATATAAGAGTGGTTCGATACATGGCTACTTACATATCATGTACACACACACACGCAAAGTTATACAAGTACGTCCGATGGAGCAATCCTAACTATGTATATAAATTGAAGCAAGGTAGTGTTAAGCCTAAGACAAAAGCCTAAGACAAAGAAAAAGGCTTAGAATTTAATTTCAAAACTAGTTAAGATTTGAAAGACATACATTTTAAAATATCAGCTAAAGCAAACACTATTTTGAGTCTGGCCATGCACACCTTCAAAAACAGAACAGAATATGGTTATCCAAGTGAGTATACATTTTAAATACAACCTCTTTTAGAATGTGTTGTGCAGTCTAGCCCTCATGTATAAAAAGTAATTCTGTTAAAACTGAAAGAATTCAAAGAGCAATCGAGTGGTACTAACCCTGCAAAATCACGTTATGTCGGCTGATGGGAACAGCTTGTCAAAGGAAATTGGAAAGGCTTCATTAATTAACCAATCCAAAAACAAATATTATGTACATACAGAAAGGATAAAATGGTCGGCAGATACTGTAGTATGATGTTTCTAGACCAGTAACCTAGTTTAACCCTTGATATCAATATTTTCTTATTCACTGCCTAATACTGCTTTATTACTATATTACAAATTTACTGTTTTACTTATCTGTTTTAATACAACTGTAAAGTGTCCTTTTATATTACTATTAGCATTCTATTAAACTGCTTTGGTTGACACAGTCTATCATGAACGTCTGAAATGTTATCTAAGGCTGATTAAGAGGGATGCATACAAGCTAATAACTATGACTTATCATACTCTTCAAGTGCTAATTGATAAAGCTTTAACAACTGCTCACTATCTGTTGTTCACATATTACTCTTGACCTATAAGCTCACTGCAAAAATGAAGGCGAGATCTGTAATTCCACAAAGGCAATAATTTGCCTTAATACGAAAAAACAAGCAGAGAACAGTCATGAAAAAAGTAAACATTTTAATCTCTGAAAATTTCAATATACTCATAAATCCTTAGCATGGTTTATTACACAATCAGTGTCTTGTGAAACAAAAAGTAAAGTCTATCATTTTTTTTTCTTTTGATATTTTCTGCAATTTTTTCAATATTACCTTGAGCCTCTGGCTCACTTTCCTGAGGTTTTTCATCTGACATGAATCAGAGCTGACTGGTGAACACAGGAAAATAATGCAGCACCACCAATGATACAACTGCAGCTTTAGTTTTGTTGGTATTTCCTCTCATTATTTTTCCAAGGCATGGAAATCTTTTTAGCATTATAAATACCTAGTTCACTGTGGTTCTGTAAGTTTTAAAGGTGATATATTACATGCGCCCTGTTGTCTTTCATAGAGTGAGGCTAAAGTTGCTTAGAGGAAGTGGCAGCAAAAGTAACCAATGTCACCAAGTAAGCGGCCAAAAATAAGAGATTCCTTAGGCAGGAGTGTATTGTAAGTAATTAATTAAGCAATAAAAAGAGAATATAAGGGAGTACCTTAATTTTCCACATACATTCTGTGCTGCTCTCCATCTTTTCCATAAAGCATTATATATGTTACTGAAAATGTTCGCTCTGAAGTAGTGAGAAACTTTTCAGGCGGTTTAAATTACTGCAGTTGTTCTTACTTAGATACGAAATTGTCGTATTGGCAGATGTCAAGTGAATGATTCCCATAAGCACATAAAAAGTCATAACCTTATAACAAATGATTTCCAGTGTATTTCAGTAAAACATTATTGTATGTGTTTCAAGCAGTTGCTCTATATTTTCCAATCATAATAAACAATTTTGGTAAAAGACTAAATGATAGGAAGGCTTATGAAGCAAATTCAATTAAAATCTTTCATAAATAGCTTTCTGACATTCAAAATGAAAATAAACACGGCGAACAAAATAAAAAACTAACCTAGCTTTAAAGAATACGAAGTTAATTCTGTGGCTCATATAAGATATCAACTATCAATTCTCCTCTGATATATTTCTATAACTGCCTGAAAACTGATATACGGAAATTTCGTGTCAAAACTTCCAGTATTACGTTATGCAATTCTTTTCATCATAATCTGAAGCTTCCAAAGCATGCGTCGATGGCAGACCTAAGGCAAATGCAGCTAATTTGATATTGGTAATTTGAACATGAAATTTCATTTTTACAATGTCACGGATCTCCTTATCCTCCATGACACGTGACTTTGATTGTGATGCCAAACTTAAACAATGTTATTTCCCCTTGACACTTTCACCATCTCGTTATTAACACAGCAAAATACATTTACATCAGAATTTATGTCATAAATCTGAAAATAAAGAATTCTTACAGTATCATCCTGTATTTCCGTACAGTCTTTTCGCTTTAACAATTACGTCTCTGTGAATTTTAAGCTGAGTTATTGTATCTAGGATATCAATCAACTTCAAAGGCTTCAACAAAAGTTATGTACACTGAGTCATGTTGTTACTTACCTTATATTTACTTCAGTAATGTGAAATAACGTAACCTGCGGCCATTGCCCGTTCGTCTATAACTCCTCAAGGTAAACAATGTTTCTAAGACTTTTAAATATATTGCTATTCAATTTACTAAGAGTAAAGGAAAAAGTCAGTCTTTTAAAAATTCTTATTATCAGTTTTCTAATAGAAAAATTGGTTCGTTATATAATTTGTTGAACGATACTAAAAAAATTGGCGTGGTAAATTTCCAATAACATTTCAGATCCGGCCAGGGATGAGCAATGTGGTACCCCCGCGGGGAAGGTACCTGAAAAAGCTATAAGAAATATGATTTACGAGAAAAGGAAGGATACGGTCTTTACCTTGGGTTTAACATTGCGACCTTTACTTCCATGGCGGGACATATGGAATCAATTCATGCTATTTTTATTTCCGATGCTTTGTTTATCCTACATATATC
>JAUUDW010647008.1:0-10747 GCA_032361385.1 Panulirus guttatus | reverse complement strand
TTTTCACATAAGTAGGTGTACATAAAACTATCAAAACCATTATTTTTCTTATGAAATGAACTAAGCATCCCTAGTTTAGGAAAACATCAATCACCATACTGGTCCATCCTAAGTATGGGTTGCAAGGGGTGCAACAGTGAGTGCTATGACTGGCAGTGGTGTCTCAGATGTGGCAAGTCTCAGGAAGGTGTGCAGCCATTTACAATGGTCACTAGTGGGTTACCGAGACCTCCAAACAGCTTCAATGACTCATTCTTTGTTTGGCTTGTCATATATGGCTAGCCAAGAGGGCCAAAAATGCATGTTCAGTTCAACATGGAGGGAAATTACTTGTTTAGACATGCCAATAGCATGCTTCTACGTGCCAGTCGACAAATAGAGTAACGGTAGGATTAAAAGAAATTAACAGGTTTGATTTCAGTTATTAGTTCTGGCAGGTTGCAAAAGCTATACTAGACATCAAATTGGCTCAAATTAAGGAAAACTGATGGAGGACCATCCATGAAAACTCTTCATTCAGTCTGCTCACTGATTTCCAACAAATGAAATTTCAGGCAGTCAGAGACCATTTTACCCTGTAGTGGCTACCTCAGATATAGGATTAGTATGTAATGAGTAAACTTTTTAAAGGATCATCCGTAAGTCATGTTTGGAAATTTTTGGTTCAAATGACCCCATAGTTTCTGAGCAGAAGAAAATTTGAGAAGTTTACAGACAGATGACTTACAACAACAAAGATGGAAGCAAAGTGATGACAATAGCTTGCTAGGTGACCTAAAATGTGAAGTAAGACTGGAGGATTGAGTAAGAGGGTTGTGGCAAAAAAATATTGTGAAAATCCATGCAGTGACCATAACTAACATCTGGAGATGTTTCTGCATGAGGTACCCTCCATAGCAAGAGGGATGGAATAAGATTAATCTTACCATCAGCACCATAAAGACGATACACTGCTTTTTTCCCTGGACATGTAATCTTCTCAACATCTTGTGACAGCTTTATCTTGGCTTCCCCATTAATCTCCACCAACTTGAAGACACATCCTAAGGCAGGCTGTCGTTGGCAGGTCACTGTGTACAAAGGAATACAGAGGAATACAAAGAAATGCAAACAGAAATAGACCACTGAGAGCTTTCAAGGCTGTTTGTGATAATAAAAGGAATGAGAAATACAAAGCTTAGCATGGAGAGAGGAGAAAAGCAAACAAATTAATAAGATGTGAAATAACTGTAAACTTTACTGCTAAGGAGGTGCAAATAACATTACTTATGGATTTGAAGTGAAGTCTTTGTGCAGTCTATTTTCAAATGTATTCCTCAGCTTGGAAGTTTTATCATGTAAGAAACAATTGTCACTACCAATTAAGAATGAAAAGCAATAAATTGCATAAAAATCCTGAAAATGGGAAGTAAATGTAATGTATGTGTATGTGTAAACAAGACATAAACTCTGGGGAAATCAAGTGTTCAGAGGAACATCAAACTCTAAAAACTCGGAAATAGCAGGAAAAGGGTATGCTACTTCTAGATTTTTCTTTTTTATGTTCTATTGTGGTAAATTTTTTGGCCCTCTGAGAAGTATAAGAACTTTTCAACAGATTTTGCATATATACAAAGGTGGAGAATAGTACAGTAAAAGATCTGGTATCATTACTGGTGCTTAAAAGGTTGTGATGAGGCTGTTCTTGAAATGGTCTGTCCAAGCTTGTAAGGGATCATTGCAATTGTGATCTAGAACTGCACCTTCAAAAAGAGGGATTTCAGGAAGTAGGAGTTGGTGGTAAAGAGGACTAGTGATTGACTTCATCTTAAACTGTCAGATGATGTTCAGGTAATGGCTGAATACAGAATGAAGGTCAGTGTGTTGAAATCCTCTATAAAGGCAGCATAAAAAGGCTGAAAATAATCTCACATGCTCGTAATTTGAAAATTTTCTGGTCATGCCTAATCTGCACTAGTCAAGATGAAAACCGGGTGGGAAGGCATAAGTGGGTTTGGGCGGCCAAGTGTCTTGAGTCGATGAAGAATATATAAACAATAGCTGGAGGCTCTGATGATGGTACTTATGTGCTCCTGCAAGCTTAATTAACCAACATCATTTACAAAGATGAGAAAACATACGGGTCCCATCTTTGTGCCCTGTGAGTTGAAAGGTAAGGAACTAGCAGATAAGTATGGTCCCTCAGCAACATTTTGCCCGAGAACATCCATTAACAAAGTCAACGAGCCATGAAATGAGACTCCTATGCAGCCTATGATCGATGGCTAAACTTTGGCAAAAATCAGTAAAGGTTAGAGCACCAAAGATTTCAGTTTTCACATTTCTGTATATTGCAGTAGACAAAGTTTCACAAACATTTTCCAGAACAAACATTTGGCCCACACATCCTATTATTATCATTATTATAACCATCATCATCATCATCAATAAAAATGAGTGGCTAGAAATGGTCCTTTCCAAAAAGTTAGTCAGTTACTGTCAGGCACTGCACACATTCTACAATAAAGGAAAAAAGTTAAGAAACTGGAATAAATTTGGGGGCTAACAATTTTCCTTTAGAAGATTACTGCAATGCTTTCCAACTTACTTTCTCCATAAGACAATTTTCCTGTTACTTGCCCTTAAATTGGTACTGGAATTACAACACAACTATGATTAACACATACCCAAGTGTGTACCAATACCGAAGCAGTCAATCTTGTGTCCTTGCTCATTTAGGCTGATGATAGTCTCTTCGTTTATATCATTACTTGCCACTATTTGTAAGTGTTCAAACCATTCGAGATCAAATCTGCAAATAGAGCAGCAGCTGCAAGTTATAAACCTGGAACAAGAAAACTAATTTACTGATAGTATGGTAGAAATTCTGACCATTTATAGGATTTACAGCATTCAACTTGATTATTCTTTGCCAAAACCATCTTTAGGGAGTTTTATGATTTAAATGTCCACCCCAGGGAATTGAAAACCTCTTCCTTTTACCTGCAGGTAGAATTATAATTAGGCACCCAAGTTCTGCAAAACTAATTCCCACTAACATTTGTGGGAATGACATTAATAAAGACAACATATCAAGAGGAGAAGAAATTATTTACAATATTCATTTATTAATTTATAATTACCCCTGGACCAATTTCTATGAAACAGTCTTGGTGTTATCCAGGACCTCTGTCTAAAGGCTGCTGCAACCCAAGGCTGCACTGCTTTGAACAGCAGGAAAGTGGAGACTCTTTTGGGGTGAAAAGTCCTTTGATGAGACTGTACTCCCTATGAAACAGCCTCACCAAACATGAATTTTCACTCAAGGTGTAACCTCTCACAGGTGGAGCACAGTAACAAAAGTCGAGTTCACTAGTCATGGAGACTATTGCTGTGACCACCCCTTTGAGGAAATTCCAGGAGGGAACAGGCATCAAATATATAGATAAAACAGCTAATCGATGTATTCTGTCCGTACCATAACATTGTATTCATACTGTATTCTGTCTGTCCCCTACCAATTACATACACAAGTCAATTTGTTTATGCATCCCCCATACCCTTCTTAAGTTATTCATTCCACTGAAAAGGAAAATCCTGTGTTATATACCTTTTTCACCTTTCTCATATAGTGAAGTCTCTTTCCAATGTATAGTACAAGAAAATAGGAAATTCCTCTCCTTACACACCTCTTTTCTTAAGATCTAGAACAAGATATTCTGACATTACCCCTACTCATATATTTTTTCCCACTCTGATCTCCAACACACTTCATTAATCCCTTCCATAGTTACAAAAGGCAAGAGTGCCAAAAGCTTCCTATATCCACTACACCATATGTATTTGTAAACTAATTATATCTTTAAAAACAATTAGCTGTATTACACAATTCAATACACCTCATTCCAAGTTTTGTACCAACACACTTTCCAAAAATATGTCTCCAATACCATTATCAACCATGGCATTATAGATTATATGGCATTACAAACTTTTCTATCTCTCTTTATTAAATAACAAGATTATAATATTCTGTTTATCAATCTCTTATACTTTACATTGTAACATTTTCATTCATGCATCCCTCTATATTTGCATTCTAGATGCTGCTATTATCACTTAACCATAGCTTTTAATAACACTTTTCAATGTCATATCCTTTCTCCAGTTTTCTTATGTATAACTAACTACATCTTTCTTTAAATAAGAATCTAAAAATTAATCTGATTGTCTTCCTCTGCATAAGAACCTATAACTTCCACAAAAATTCCATTCAAAAGATGATCCTTTTAATACAAAAATAAACAATTCTGAGTTATTTTTACAAATCTAAGAAAACTCCATTCTATTCCTTCCTAAAGGAATCAGTTATAATTCTATAATTATTTTAGTAAATTTTCATAAAGTTTCACTAAATATGGAGAAATTTCATCAGTTTTTCCATGTCCCTCTCTCTCTCTCACCGATGAAGAAGACAAGGCTTCTATCAGTGATCAGTGAATCATAGAAAAAATTACTTACCCTTTTGTAACTGTCGCAAATGTTGATCTTGCCACACAGCTGAGGTATGCAAGATCTCCTGAGTCAATTCGTACACCAAGAGCTCTGTAACCTAAATCATGGAGTCCTAAAGCTACGGCACAGAAATTCAGAAGTCCACTCCTGTAGGGTATAAATACTTTGAATTAGCTGTATCAAAACTAAACACCGTAAAAAACAAACCAAGCATTTTCTACACACTACACATATACACAATTTTCTTTTGCAAGATGACAGTTGTAATTAGACCTCTTTCCACTTTGTTCTATTTTTTTCCTTTACCTTGAGTATGATTAAAGTTCATCATCGATGTATTTGACCACAGACAGACTCTAGCTGTTGTCAAATACATGGATGATGGAGTTTACCCCAATTAAATTCAAGGGGATAACAATGGGGCAGAATTGAAAGGAGGCCTAATAATGACAACTATCTTACAAAAGACAGATTATGGGAACCAACACGTGAAAGGGCCTCTGGATTGACACAAAGCATAGTCTATTCCCAGATCATCAGAGAAGGAGGATTATTAAGGAGGTGAATTATTTAGTAGTTAATACTGAATTTATTTTTAACCACAGAGATGAATATTTTTAGAAAAGTGTTTACAACATATATATAACAAAGTAGAGCATGCAACACCACTTTGGTCACCTCACTAAAGGACACAAACTGATTTTTTTTGATAAAGACTGTATGAGAAGTAAAGAACTTGGCTTCAGAGAGAGGCTAGCTGTCTTGGAAATACCTGTGTTCAAAAAATGGAGGAAGAGGAGCAAAAACATAAGATCATATAAGTTTCTGAATGAATGGAATGAAGCAAATATTGAATAGGTTTTGTAAATCAGGAACTACAGGTTGCTGAGAGAACATGTTAGGAAAATAAAAAGAGTTAACTTAAGATATGAATTTTTTTCTATCTAAAACTGTTATGGATATATGGTAAAAGAAGAAAGAAAACTACAAATGCAGATGGCTCAGGTATGTTTAAAAGATTATATGATGCAAAAGAAAGTTTAAGACATAAATCCTCATGAGTATAAAACTGCCACACTGTATTGCACAAGCAGGCAATCACATGTATCCATATCTATTTCTGTTCTTTACAGTATGGCTCAAGCAGAAACTCTCCAAGTACATCTGGTTTTCCTACTCTATGCATTACTTCAACATCCATTTCATGCACGTTTTCTAACTGTTTTTGCAGCAAACTTTTACGTTTTCCAAAATAATCATTCTAAGTCATCACATCAATATGCAAATTTTCATTAACATAAGTAATTTTACATCTGAATCTCATAACATTAAGCTTTCAATAAAATTTTCTTTCAAAACAATAACTACAGTATTAAGAAAATACACACATCTGCAGCATGAGTAGTATCTAATACATGAAATCATCCCACTACAAAAAGAAAGATAAAAGCATTGACTTTATTTTTCAAGAGATAAGTGTTACCAAAAGTCTGTTGCAATCATGTTTAGGGACCCATATGAGACATAAATAACCCATAAAGGTGACTTATTTAAATGCCTAGCTACTATGCTCAACCATTAATCAATGATCCAACAAACAGCAGTGAACTGGTAAAAGCTCAACATGCAATTTATCACAGGAGAAATCATTCTCCATAATGGACATCCCATATATAAAACATAACAACTGTGTTTATCTGCTGGACTCAAGAAACTTTCCCTTGTCCATGACAAATGTTCTACAGCAAACAAGAGAAATTGTCACTCTATAAGCCAAGGTAAAAAGATAGAAGGCTGCAGCAAAACAAAATTGTGTTTATCATCTAGATCCAAAGACATTCTGCATGTAATGAAGACACACTTTCCACAAAAGACATGAATTTTTTGATTAAGTTTATACCAAGCTGTGGATATAATATTAAAAAAGTTGCAATACCCAGATATCAAAGAGAAAGGATGACACATTCAGCTGACTGATGTGAAATAAGTTCTTGGGGGAGAGCTAAGCCCCTAGCCACATAGTTATTAGAAGAATCCTTTAAAAGGTTGGAAATTCTGTTTTCAATCATAACTCTCTAATCTAACCTTAAGACATGATTGTGACACATGTTTGGTGGCACTTATTTATCCCATGAAGAAAACAGAACTTACTTTAAGACATCATATGTGTCAATGAGTGCAATAAATCCAGAGGGGAATGCAATAGCAAATGATATGAAGGCTGCCAACTCTCCATCTGAAGCCTCAGATTGGAGGATTTTCAACTTGTCTGCTAGTAAACTTCTCCATGCTAATGACACTTCCTTCAGGTTCATTACTGCTCCAGTCTCTTTGTGCTTTAGGGTCTGAAAATGATGTTTCTTTCTATAAAGTCAATGAATTCATAGCTGAGAAAGAAGAGATTAGTAACCTCTAAGGAATGTGAAAGGAGTGGTAGATGAATTACGGCAGAAATTACTAAAGCTGACTTATACATAAAGAAAATGGACATTTATGGAATGATTAAAGGTGGATATACACGATTAAAACAGAAAAGATAGAACATACAACAAGAAAATTTTGAAAAGCCAGATTAATAAATCATACAAGCAAGAATGGAGTCTTAATGAAGGAGTTAATATAAAAATAATGATTATAAGTGAGCAATCAGCATAAGAGCATGAATGAAAAAGGACAGACACACTAATGTCATCAATATTCGCAATTTAATATTCTGATCGTCCTAAAAAATGACTTCTTCAGTTACGTCCATGATTCTACGAATTACAAGAAAAACTCAAATTTGTAAGGCCACCCAGGAACATGCACTCAAATTGGGTGGTTATAACTGTGTGTCTCTCTCAGTCACAAACGGGGATACCTAATGGCATGTCCTACAGGTTCGTTTCTCTGAAAAAGAACTCACTAGCTCTTCTACCTGCCACCTATTTTCTCCATTATCATTCTGAGTATGAAAATAATTATCAGATCACGCATTAGGTAAGAACTTGCAGAAGAAAACTGCAGAAAAAAATATATGTAAATACGATTCACTGTATCATTCATCAATTACAAGTTGAATGTTTTGAGTCTCAGCTGATCACTAGAATTCATTTGACAGATGGCAGTTCCATCTCTACTTTTTTTATTTGTTATTTTTGTGGATACCTAAATACATATTAGTTCATGCTTTAGGAAAGACCCAACTGAAAAGAACTGTTTTGACAAAACTCTTGTAATATACAATTTACTTTATCAATAACCAATTACAAACTGATTATCTTGAATCAAAGGACATTGCTAAAATTTGTGTGATGGATGCCAGTTCCATCTCAGCTATCCATTTTCTCCATTTTTTAATATATAAATAACTACTAGTCCTTCCTGACTATGTACACAATGTATATGTCTTTAAGATTTCTCTGACTTTTTATAGTGTTTCAGGAATTTTTAGAGCATCATTTGTGTCTTATTAGGGCCACTGATCCCTAACTTTGCATTTACATTGAAAACCTTGAATTGAAAGCGCAAAACTGAGAATTGCGAGTTTTTTCAGTGATATTAGTGTACTCAAGTGCACTCAGACTGTACCTCAATATGCAGATCATCCAAACAGGAATACGATGAGACATATGAATGTGCATGTGTGCCCTTCACAGGAATGTTGTACAGTTTGCCAGCTAAAACATTACTTGTTCCATCAAAACCACCTGAAAACAGGAAGTATGAGTAAAAGTGCACATAACTGTATTTTATTTACAGTGAAAACATAATCAACATCTTAACTGACTCTATTACTTTTCTATAAATGTATATCCTACACTGAATTAAGTAAACTAAAAATGTTCTATTAAATAATATGTACAGATAGCACCTCTAATACAACTTTCATATAATGTGTAACTGCAACAAATTCTGAAAAGTACTACAGTAATAACTGACCAATATAAGCATATTTTGATGCTGTTAGACCACCATCAGGCCCCTGAGCTCTTCGCAAGCCAAACTCCAGCAACCTGATCTTTCGGCCAGCAGCCATTCTATAACGTGCAGCATTTGTTGCTACAAGACTGGAACAAAAGCAAAACAGGTACTAGGTGTGGCTCACAGTAGATCAATTCACTTTGATTTCCTCTGGAAGCACTACCACGGAAAATCAAACACTCATTTAAAAATCAGAATCTATACCTATGGGCTTTCCCATGGTGGACACCATTATATTTTCAATATTCTAATATCCTCACTCTCTAGGGTACATTTAGGCTTCCTCTATATCTCAAATGGTAATACATAACTCTTTCATTTCATCCACAGTGTTGTTCAAGTAAAAGGTATGCAAAATGAAGCTCACATAAATTTACAATCTCTACCACTTCCTAATTGATTATTCACTACGTCCTTTCTCCATCTTTACTATATCTGTTTTCCATCTTTACTTTATCTGTTTGTGTTATGTAAAATTTGTTACATATTGGTGCATCTAAATTTTCTTAGTATTACTGTTAGGTCTGTGGTTATAAGAGCAAAGATACACCTTAAAAGAGGTACAGTATGTGTATGACATTTTACAGGTGTCAGTCTCTTGCAAGTGCATGATAGATTTGTTTGACTCTTCATTGTACTGTGATGTTGTATCAAGAAGGAGAATTGTGAACCATGATTACCTGGGACAGGCACCCCTAGACAGGAGAGTGATATTGAAAATCCCATGAAGTGAATATACAAAACAACCTATGATCAAACAATGAAAAAGCCCCAACTTTGGGTCAGCATTTCAAGCTGCCGTCTCAATCCCAAACAGGAAAATACAGAGGGGTAAGGACAGTGCCTACCTCCCTCTGAGTACCTACTTCAAGAGTCTGCTTAAGAAGATTTTAGCACACAGCACTTATTGTATATCTTGCCTGATTCACTATGATGTCTCCTGCAGCTACATATATTCCATAACTGTCTATTCAGGGATGATGCAGAACTTCCTTTAGCCAAATGTAGAAATTTCAGTGCTCAACCCACTTAAACTTCTAATCTCACATAGCAGAACATTGACAAGGGATAATATCACAATATAGATGAAATATTTTCATCATAAATGTTGAGCTCACCTTGCATAGTTAACAAGAGTGAGAAGCGTTGTTTCCAGGAGCTGAATAACTATCAGAGGTCCCTCCAGTACCAGCAATGGAACTCTAGTTACGAAAAATAAGAAAAAAGTATTATATCACAATGCAACTCCAAGCTTTAAGCCTAAAATCTGTTTTCCACCGTACTTACATTAATTTCAGCTATGTTTGCACTGTGAATGGTGAGTGAAGCCAGAGAGATGCATATATTTTTACTCACTAACAATGATTTACAAACCATGAAGTTAGAAATCTGAATTTTTTTACTAAGATTTGATATTGCTCTGTAATATCTGCTTGAAATAATACAGCATATTGAAATAAGCAGACCAAATTCATTCCTGCAAAGAGGAGCATCTTTAAGAGCAAAATCAAATAATAATAGTTGTAAACTATTGCACCCCATGGTAGAATATACATCATACAATGGTGCCAAACTGGCCCAAGAAGTTATGATCATCCAATAAAACAGTTTCAGAATCATTATCTATTTCATAAAATTTTTCACATTACTTTTAATGACATTCACAGAATACCAAGGGTCACATTTGTTACAGTTATCAAGCTAATAGTATTATCACCAAAAACTTATTAGAACATTAGCACTTTGAGTGAAATAAACACTACACAAATATTATGAAATACATACATAAATGTTTTGAGAATGAGAATAGGCACACACAGACTTCTACCTAAAACCTAAACAAGAATTACTTGAAATCCTTTTACGGTGTAACATTAAAGTTATATTCACTTTTATTCTGTATTCCAGCAAACCTCAAACATTTACAAACTCCATCTTGTTTCTATAACTGGGGCAAAGGATTATTAGTATGTTTGTCATGAAAAATTATTAGTACCTGGGAAAGACAACTTTGCCCTCATCAATGGCATATACTTTTACATCCTTCGTAGTGACATTGGCCAGAAAGTCAAAAAACTCAGGTTCAACGGTGTCAGGCATTGTCTCTCTTAGGTACTGGATATCTGTGCAAAAAAAAAAGATTATTAGTGGTTCTGAATCTTTTATCTGTACTTTACTTTATGTATAAACTACAAATCTCAACTGCATTTATCAAATAAATAATATTTCCAAATTTCACAACACTGTAAATGATCCATGGTGTGCAAACCTGATTCAGAGTATCTAAAAT
>JAUUDW010646997.1:0-10747 GCA_032361385.1 Panulirus guttatus | reverse complement strand
GAGAGAGAGAGAGAGAGAGAGAGAGGCGGAAATGATGATGAGGAGGCCACGTGTGCCGAGGGACACGTGGCCACCTCGCCCACACTAACAAGAAAATTACCATCACACCAACACACATTGAGCCGCGTCCTGGCCCTCAACACCGCCCCTACTGTCTCTGAAGCAGAGCTCGACGCTCTGTATACCGAACACAGACGGCTTCCTGCTCCCCAAAACTACCTTGTTTACCACCGCAAGTGATGGAGATCTGTGTGCATCAGCTTCTGTTGCAAAGAAAAAAAGAATCTGTCATGAACAAGATGATCTCATGGTAAGACAGTCGAGAGGTGTTGAGATAATTGGAATGCAAAGAACAACAGACTGTTGAATGGGTCGTAAAAACGATGGTTGTGATGTAGTGAAAGAAAACGCAAACTCATGGATTAGCACGGGAGAAGTACAGAGACACACAGATGTTTCAAAGTGGAAAAGCCTGTAATCTTTTCATATAATATGACCCGAGTCGACGACATTGTTAAGGAAATAAATATCTCAATGGACATGTGGGTCAACAACGATAAACAATTATTTACTTGATTCGACATTGTTTGCTTAACTTGATTTTGTGAACTATGTACAGTGCTGCGACCTATTGGTTATTCAGCGCTTTTGAGTAGGAAAAAGATTTTAAAAAAATATATAAACTTTTGCAGACTGGCTTCAGCAGAGAGAAATCATCAACCTCTAAATCAATATATCTTTTGGGAGAGATTTCTCGGTTAAACATCATATAGTTCTGCATTAACGTGGGAAATTCACGGGGCAGTTCTGCAACAAGGGACTCGTTTTCAACAACTGCATCACTGCCTCATCTTCACCAAATCCTGAGTCATCAGGAAATTTCTTTATTCTGTTTCCATCAACAGTGTCACGCTGAGGGGAATTTAATGTTTGCTATTACAGTGTTACTTTTTAGGCTGTTTTTTTTCTCGTCCCTACAAAGCTGAATCGACACTGCTGCTGATGAGCAACTGACCATCGCCGTCGCAACGTGTCATGAAGCCAGTGATGGATTTTACCATGACTGTTGACCTTCCGAGGCACGTGACCTCGGAGAGGCCGCATACGTCACCCATCCCGACCTTGGCTGACCCCTTCCCTTCCCACCCGCGAGTGACCTTTCCGATGTTTAAATATAACTCGGCGTTGCAGCGGCTGACGCAAGCCCAGTGACGCAAGCACGCACCCGCACCCACATAACACCGAAAAAGGGAAGAAAAACAAGGACAAAGAAAATGGCAAACCACCTGCCTACCTTTTCTTTATGACACCGAGTGACCGGAAGGAAGTATGATTTCACACACACACACCTTTGTTGAAAATACAAACGTACTTTAGCCCTTAAGCGGGACGGCACAATCCTGGAGTATGACGGAGTTGACCTTTGACCTGACCTCCGAGGCCTTCCCAGCCGTTAGAGTGGGCCTAGGAGGTCGTAACCAACCCCCCCCCCCCCGGCAGCACAACCCGGATTCAAGTCTCTCTTATCAGGTCCTGTCGCATCCTAAGATGCGGTGGTCACCAAATCCTGGCTTTCCACAGCCAGCTTTCTCTCCGTCACCAGCTGCCACCCTCCCTGCCTAACTCCCTCCCCACCTGCCCTAGCCCACCAACCAATGACGAGGGAGGGTCTCCAGCCTCGTTGGACAGCGATTAACGAGTATGGGGTCATGACCTTCGTTGGACAGCTATTAACGAGGATGGGTCCCATATAGTACTAAAAATGGCTCACACATTCAGCTTTTTCGTTTACTAACCTTTCTTTTTTTTCTAACACGATGTCCCAGTAAAATGAGGAACGAATGAAACACCAAGAAGTAATGAAAACACTGAAACTCCAAGTGTTAACAGGTGGAAGGAATGAGACTCCAGGGTAAAGGAGGAGGGGAAGTAAGCCTGACTACCGTAACCTACCTCACCTTGGTCACAACCACGATAAGAGTTCCTATCTGTTATCTAATAACACGAAGGTTATTACACCTAGGCCTAATTTACGTAAATCATAATCTCTCAAATAAAAGATAATCACGTATGTGACGAGGTATGAGGGTACTTCTACGTAACCTTGATAATGGAACTAGATATATATAAACAACTGTAATACTATACTTTTACGATGGAGACTCCAATCACGAACTGAAGTCCCTATCAAGGGGTTCATGAATGCGAAACAAGAGAGACAAGAGAAATCATTTACGAATTCTAAAGAAGAGAAAAATGTCTTTTTAAATGTGCTAAGTCACAGTTTCTGGGAAAGACATGAAAGCGTACAGAGTTCCAGAGTTGCGAGGTGTTGGGAAATAAAGTTATCAAAACGGCCCACTCTTAAGTTGCCAACGGCCACACAATAATCATGTGACGCAGCAGCTTGCTGAGTATTGCGTGGTCAATACAGTGGTGAGGGCACACAAGCAGCCACCTCTCGGGAGTAAAAACCAAAGTAATACCTATAGAAGAGGGAAAGTGAGCCAACATTGTTGTGGCTTGTAACTCGGACCGCTTTCGACTCAACTCTGTCAAGTAATGATGCAGAGCCAGAGCCACCCCAGTTCTGAGTGCAGCACTCCATACAAGGACGAATTAATCCTTTGTTATGAACGGCGCTCGCGGGTTCATCCCAACTCCCATTTTTTGTGGAGGTGTAAAGCCAGAGCCAAATATTCTTTTTCCCCTGCTGGCCACTCAGGGAATGGTGGAGGCTGTGTAATCACCTTCACTTGTAATTACATATTCATAATGCAGGGGGAGGGAGAGGTCTACACTCGTGGGGCCTCCCGAGAGAGAGAGAGAGAGAGAGAGAGAGAGAGAGAGAGAGAGAGAGAGAGAGAGAGAATGCTAGTCTTCCGGGGCGGGTGCCACACGCTATCGGGTCCTCCATCAACCTGCCGTAAATCGGGAAGGCCTCCGGCTGCTATACCTGCTGTGGAGTCTTCCTCCTCCCCCTTCTCCTCCAGGCCAAGCTAAGCTTCCAGCTCTGCGGGCTTCCGGCCTCTCCAGGCTTACCTATCGCTGGAGGGCCTTCCTCCTCCTCTTCCTCCTGGCCGGGATAAGCTGATCTCAGCGGGCGTCCGGCCGCTCCAAGCTTACACACACCTCACGTGACCCCCAGACGCTAAGCCTTTCACATCCTGACGCCCTTCCACTACGGCCCATCAGTCCCCCTCCAGCTGCTGCTGCTGCCTTCGGCCTTCTTACATAAAACATTTCTTCCTTATTGCACCAGCGTACCCTTGAGCACGACGGTACGACCCTTGAGCACGACGGTACGACCCTTGAACACGACGGTACGGTATTCGAGCACGGCGGTACGGCTCTTGACCACGACGATATGGCCCCTCAAGTTCTACGACGCGACCCTTGAGGACGACAGCACGACCCTTGGGTAGCGATGACCTGACCTTTGACCTTGACCCGTAAGGTCAGTGTTTCTTTTACCTAATTCTTTACGTTCACACGTAACCTAGCCAGGTGTCACACTCGCAGACCTCTCCCCCAGGTGCGTAACGTGCCTAAGGAGACGACTTATGGGCAATTGCAAACACGACAGGAATCGCCAACTCCCGACTCCTCTTGCAGCAGCTGCAGGTGGTCTCCAACACATTCTCCCCATCAAATGTCGTGGCCGGTTTTCGGTAACTCCTCTCCGGCAGTAGTATCAGGCGGCGCCTGTCTCCAATAGATCGTCTGTGACACCGGCAGTGGTCTGTCTTCGTCCCACTCCCACCAGAGACAGATGTAGCTCGACACTTCCCACAGGTCCCCTCCAGCAACAGCAGCGGCAGCTCTAACACTCATCCCCTCCAACAGCAACAGTGGTTTCAAACATTTCTCCGGCATCAGCAAAAGCTGCAGCAGATAGTCTCTAACACACTCCAGCAATAGTGGCAGTTGACCTACAACACACTAGAAATAACACGAGTCAGTCTCCAATAATCCAGACGTACCAGGAGCTGGTCTCCATCCCTCTCCAGCATAATTTGGTCTTCAACACTTCCCAGCAGCATTACGTCTCCAACACTCCCCAGCAGTGGTCGGTCTCCAACACTTCCCCAGCAGTGGTCGGTCTCCAACACTCCCCCAGCTGTGGTCGGTCTCCAACACTCCCCCAGCAGTGGTCGGTCTCTAACACTCCCCCAGCAGTGGTCGGTCTCCAACACCCCCCAAGCAGTGGTCGGTCTCCAACACTTCCCAGCAGCGGCAGCAGTTGGTGTCCCACAGCGGCGGGGTCCTGCCGTTCCCCAAGGTGACCCTGACAACCAGACGCAGGTGCGGCCCGCGGGCCAATTGCACCCACAACAGGACGCTCCTGGAAAACAGTGGAGCCTTCACGAGCGAACCTCAAGTCTGGAATAGTTTCTGGAACGCGAAATAAACATGAAACATACGTGACTAGCCATACTGCAGCTCTAACGACCTAACGTCCTCATGACGGTTAAAGACAGGCAATTATCATTTTAAAACAGCGTGGTCAATGCTGTTAATCACCTCGGGCAGGACGGTACGACCCTCTATAATGACGGCACGACCCTTGGCCTTTGACATGATCACAAAGGGTCACCCCAGATACCACACCATCATACCCAAGGGTCGCATCGCCGAGAAAAAGGGTCGTGCCACCGTACTCAAGGGTCGTACCGCCGTGATTCAGGATCACACAACTATGCTTCAGGGTCGTGCCACCGTGCTCCCAGGTCGTACCACCGTATACCAACGTGAGTATTCCCACGGCCCTAACAACACGACTGACTGACCTCTCTCATTCCCCTGAACCAGAGGAGAAACCTTCCTGCCTCAAGCACAGACCAAGCAAGAGCATTCGTCTTACTGGCACCAGATGTCATTACGGCGACTCTTTCGTGCACCTGTGAGCTGTGAAACGAGCCAGTGAGGCTACAGTCCCATGGTCGGCTCAATGTTTCTACTGTGACCAGTTATGAGAAGGAAAATATCTATAAACTGACCCTGTCTACATACACTTTCCACGGGCTCAGGGCACACCTCCTTTGCATGTACTACTATCTCAGTACATGGAAATCCTCATCAAAGCTTCATGCAAATGAAATGGAGTTTAGTTTTAAGTGTATCAAAGTGTTAATCCATCAAAAAAAAAATTTGATTTTAAGTATATCAAGCCGATAATCTATCAAAAATGTCTGGTTTTAAAGGCGTCAAGCAGATGAATTAACAGAAAAGGTTTAGATTCAAGTGGATCAACCTAATAAGTCATCTACATCGCATGTGGCGTAAGTTACTGAGCACACAAACATAGAGCAAGTGCTATACTCTACCACCAGAGTGTACAGCTCTATCCACCCTTTAAAACCAAGAGCACCACCACTAACGCTCCTCCCTCCCGCACTACACTGGGTATGGAAGAATACTTGGATGGTATGGGTACTAACTGTCTCCAACGAATTCTGGGGTAAAACAACCAAGCAGTTCTGGAAACGCTTCTCACAACAACTTGCACTCCTCACCGCAATAAGCACTTTTCACAAGAGCAGACACTTCTCACGGGAGCAAACAAATCTCACAAAATGAAACACTTCTCACAGAAACAAAGACATCTCACAAAAGCAAATACATCTCATTAAAGCAAAGACATCTCACAAGAGCAAATACTTCTCACTGAAGCAGAGACGTCTAACAAGAGCTAACATTTCCCACACGAACAAACACATCTCACAAAAGCAAAAACGTCTCACATTCACTCGGGGAAAATTTAGATACAACGAGAAGTGTCTCTTATTACGCGGTTGTCTCCAATTACAGTGGACGTGCTAATCTATTTAGACGTTTACGGAAAAAAATGACTCCATTATAAATGTCCAGTAACTGACTAGACTGTTAAAAACTGTTTCCGATCAAGAACGTTCCAGGACTCAATATGAAACGAGTACAAATTCAGGTTCGAAATAAACATCCAGATGAGACTTTCACAAGAAATCAGGTACACCAGTTGCTTCCTGGCCAAAGGCCTCAGGGATGGACGTCCACTACCTTACGGTACGAACCATAGCGTCACCAACGTCACACTCGGGCGACATGGATATCCTCAGGCAGACGCCCGAGATGCTGAGGTCAATAACACTACGACGCTCTGGGGTTGAGGGTAGAAGAAGGGCCGCATGTGTGTGTGTGTGTGTGTAACGGGTAAAGGCCCCTTTGTGTGACAGGTGAGGCAGAGGTGTGTGACGGGCAAGGTCGGGGTGTGTTACGAATAAAAACAGTAAAAAATTAATAAATCAAGATCATTCGAGGATAGCACAAGAGCCAATGCTAACGTGACGCTGGGAGTTTTCTTCTTGGAAATTGTCAATAAAATACTAATCTGTCATCCACCACAATTCTGATAATAAAAACCTAACTTGCTTTACCATCACGATACCGTCTACGTGTCAGCAGCCACCAAGGGAGTGGGGGAGGGTTTCCACTTCCCCCAGGGTTTGCTGGGCCGAGGGGGGGGGGGTTCTATCTTGCTCATGGACACCGACCGCGTGAGCGCCACAGTGCGGTAATGATACGAGGCAAACATGATGAGAAGACCTCCCTCCTTGGGGCTTCCATTAAAAATGAGATGGTCCACGTTCAGCTCATGGCTACTGACCCGGCTCTAAAGATGTGGCCACCTTCACATAAAGACGGAAGAAATTTTGCACTCGTCTGCGGCCCTTCTCTTAACCTTTCTTTCTGAACGTAAAATTTCAGGCCATTTTCTTTATCGAGACCTTTCTGTCCACCGATAATGGTACAGCCTCACTGGAGGTGACTTTAACTGTATCTCCAGGCAGGCGGAGCAATGTGTGTGTGTGTGTGTAAATGTCCGGGTGATTCATGGTTATATATTACCCTTACAGAACGTAAACTTTACAAGCTCATATACGAGCATGGTAAACCAGTAGGTCTTTTTAGTCAACGATAACACGACGACATGAAGCGTAAAATTTCATTCAACTATGCAATCAAAACTGTGTATCGAGTACTAATTTCAAAGACCTTCCTGATACGTCGCTTGCTTTAGGAGACTGCATCAATACATTCCCGTAAGAATTACATGCATTAATAAATCTTAAATTACAACCAATAAATATCATCTGTCGTCATTCCTACTGTTCCCTCTCGCTAATTCCCCGAAGAACCACATCTACTAATCCATGACAAGAACAATGACCCTAGAGACCAGGATCCAGCTCATGACGCTCACGACCACCACATTTCTGGGAGAGAAGCCCCGAGGGTCCCCGGCCAGCACTCACGCTGCGACAGTCTAAGGCGCCGTCCGTCAATGACTCAGTATCCCCTGCACGTAACCAGTTTTCTATGAAGTACCATTAAATCCTTTGTTGTCACTTACCGCATACTGTCCGACGGAGCTTTGTTCCTTTGAAATGCACCAGATTTCATGAACGCTGCTACGTTTCAATGTCAAGTTTACACAATTCATTTTCGTTCTGCTCTTCATTCCTAAACACGGTTGATTAACAATGAAATCATATTTCCGCTGTTACACCGACCTTCAAGAAGTACAATCCGATACTTCTGTAATTTACTTCATTATTAAAGGAGTGCAATGCCCATACCTTCGAATCAAAGGGAGAGAGAGAGAGAGAGAGAGAGAGAGAGAGAGAGAGAGAGAGAGAGAGAGATAAATTTATTAAAATACCAATATTTAAAACTCAAACCTGTGCCTGGAAGTTGGATCTATTCGTAAAATCTTCTCAGCAGACATTCTTACATATTTCAAACTGAGGATTAACTTACTAAAGTCCTGTACTTCACATCTTCAGGACTTGGTTACAGCCTGAAGAAGACTCGAGTCAACACTGTCCCGTCAACATGCATATTATCCACTTGGTATCTGACGAAGTGATGAGAAAAAGCAAAACGCTCTAAGGCACGACTCCCCGGACTTTCAGAATGGATTGCTTCAGTAAGTAGGTCCCCCAAACCTTCGTCATAGAAGGGTAAAAAGGGAGAGAGACCGTCTGAGGACGTAGGCTTGAGCCACGCGAGTTCTTAACATCTGCAATACAATACTCACTGAGGAACTCAAGGTACTTGTCACAGACTCACATGTCTGTAAGTCACGTCCCTGCCAGACATTTCTAACCACGTATCCAATTTCAATTCTCTCGTGTTCTCTCAGTTCTCACCTGAGAGCGTGCACCACGATGCTTTTCCATCTCTAGTTAATATTAATCCTCAAGCTGTCTCATTACCTCATTTGTTTGTCCTTCCCACCTCTAGCTGCGTTTCTTCCTATCCTTTTCTTCATCTGTCTGTCACCCTAGGTCCATTGTCTGTCAGTGACGCTGTGTAGCTCTGCCTGCGTGATTGGGTAACAAGTGCAATCAGTGATGGTGGCGACCGTTGGCATCTGCCCGGCCAACCAACCGTCACGTAATTCCTTAACGAACTTCAACAATCCCCTCGCTGTTCACGTGACCTACACCAACACTTACCCTACCATACTACCTATCAAACAATCAATACTCATATCAATCAATGTGTTCACAGTTTGTCTGAAAATTCCATTTTGGGATAGCTAAAACTCACATCAAACAAAGACCTACAACAGCGTGTTATAAAATAGACATTTTCAAAGGCCGAAAACCTACTTTTCTCTACAGAACTGTTCCGACTATAAAAGGGTACGATCCGCTCTTGTATGGGTTACTGTACTCCCATCTGGGAAGATCAAACTCGACCCACTCACTTGAGCAAGTCGAATCCAGAGAAATAGAGTTTAACAACTTGACCCACTTGCTCTGCGTCACAGCGTTGGCTCTCCCTTCCCTATTCTTTATACATCACTTTAATTTCTGCTTCCAAGAACTTCTTCCTCGTCCGCCCTCTGCATTATCTAGACCACGTACGGCAAGCTACTTTATTGCATGATTATTGCGAAGCCTTTTTTTTTTTTGTTTTAGCTCCTTGCAATGTTAAACTTTTACACCCTTTTCCCTATCATGTCTCTCCTAACAACTACGATCTGACCCTTCTTAAAATGCAAGTTTTTCAATTTCTTTAAAAACTCTTAGCTTACGTAAAGCTTGGCCTTAGTAACCACTTTTGCCCATGCCCAGTGCCTTAAGTAATTACATAAATAAAATCGAGCAAATGCAATGAAATAAAAGTTTCTGTGTTCTACAGATGACAATGGCTGGACAGCAACACAAGTGGAACTACCTGTATAACAGGCATTTATCTTCGTGGTGATGATGAGGTATGGAGAAGGTTGGAACAGTAATGTGATAGCGATAACGTGATGACAATGATTGTTGACAATGTCCACAGGGCAATGTATGTAGTGACACCCATATGAGATAGTGATAGCCTTGTTGTTAGTTATGATGATATGCTATATACTGCTAATGGAACGAATGATGATGACGTAAGTGAATGGATGAAAAAATGACATTATTTATCATAAGAAACAAAAAAAGAAGGTGGGTGGCTTCAACACAACTCAGCCAATCGCAATAATTCATTCCTTTCATTATCTATCACAAACGCTAACCTCTGAAACAAGACGGTACGAACCCTAAATATGATAGCCCTAAGGGTCTTTTCAAGGGCCGTGCCGTTGTGTGAGCAACTCCCAACAAATTTAGTAACTACCTACAAACAATAAAAACTTAATAATAATAAAGATACATCAAAACGAAATCACAAATTACATTATGAATAGAGCCGAATCGTAAGGATAAAAATTCTCCAACTACAAATATGGATCGTATAATATACAAATACGAATCATATTAAGTCTAACACAATATTCTGTTTCTGTAGGACGCTTGCGAGCATTTCAAGGCTTGAAATCTCCCCCTGCAAACCCCGGGAATACAAAGGTTCACTGGCAACCCCCATCACACGAAGCTTGGCTTACATTACACTGGGCAATTGAATACCTTAGCGAGACGCAGGGGTAGAATCACAGACTCTGGACTACAGTGAAACATGATTGACGCCAACTCTTCCTCACAAATCTAAACCTCAATTAAACCAAATATAAACACAAACACAAGAAGGCCATATAAATGTACTTGTGTATGTATGAGAACACAACTCGTACACCACACAAATACATATACAATCACACACACACAACATCTCAATCAACTCCTGACCAAGATATGGAGATTGGATGGTGGACATGAAACTAGAAACTGGACTGGAGGTTGCATGAGGGTGGTATCCCCAGAACTACGCTGCCGCCTGTCAGTAACTAGTCCACCTCTATCGACTAGGCTGCTGCCTACGTAGTCCACGTCTGGGTATTGCATAAAATTGTCTGAATATTCTCACTGTACATTTTTACAACACTGAAATCCCTACGTGGAGATTTGGATCAAAGGTAATCTCCGTAAATGCATTCACGCACTGGTATGTCAACGCCATTCACCACACGGTGCAAACCCTAACCTAGGGTATGGAGGACTGGCCTCCCAATAGGTCAAAGGTCCCAGCCTTAAGACCCAAGTGTCATATCGTAGTCATCAAGGGTTGAAGGGGCTTCCATATGAACTCTACAAACCTCCACTGAAAACCCAAAAGCACACCTTTATACATGTGCGAAAATAATACTCGGTAATCAAAGGCTTCTCGCGCAACATAACCACGGCGAAAAGCTACGCCAGTGTGGCTCTCAGAGCGTCGTCATGATCAAAACTTTCCTATGTGACACGTTCCAGTGAAACATCAGTAA
>JAUUDW010646986.1:0-10748 GCA_032361385.1 Panulirus guttatus | reverse complement strand
CTGCACCAGATATTGGACTCAAGATTGACTCAACAACACCTGCACCAGATATTGGACTCAAGATTGACTCAACAACACCTGCACCAGATATTGGACTCAAGATTGACTCAACAACATCTGCACCAGAAATTGGACTCAAGACTGACTCAATAACACCTGCACCTAAGATTAGATGGCATTTCTTTCATAAGTAATACTCTTTTGCTGGATCGGTTAAGTGTTCAGACGTCATATGAAGCGTCCGTATATGGTTAGATTAGTAATGAATTATAACATTCGCTGCGCGGTTTACATATAGGTCAAACTAGGGAACTTGAGAAATGCCAAGAATGATATAAGCTTCTTTTAAACACTTACGAGTTAATTCACAGAAATGAGGTGTAAGCACTCTTAATGTCACCACAGCACCGGGCCCCTAAGAGAGAGGGAGTGGCCCCATATCATACACTGAATGTTAAAAGTATGCGAAGCATTTGTAAATGTTCGCTCTTAACATTTCCCTGGTTATCACATTGACAGATGCATTTCTGCATGTGGATTGTGTATGTGAGTAGTTCCTCAGCTAATCAAATCGTATTTCATTGGTCTATATCTTCTGTCAAAAATCTGTTAAATGATGACAGCCATCAGATAGTGCTGAAAATTAATAAAGTTTTGGATGAGTTTTTAATTCATTATTTATGTTTGTTGTCCATATGTGTATGATCCGTTGTCTGTTCGCTGACTGAACCACAGTGAATTGAGAGATCCAGTTTCTCTCTCTCTCTCTCTCTCTCTCTCTCTCTCTCTCTCTCTCTCTCTCTCTCTCTCTCTCTCTCGGGTAAGTACAAACGTTCTCATTTGTATTTATTTTTAAAAGGGTTTCGAAAATGGTGACCACCCATATTTTTTTATATTCTTAGATTGACTGAAGCAGGAGATGAAACAGTTGAAGACAACAGGAGGACTAACACGAAGGGAGGAAATTCAATATGAATCATTTTATAAGTTAATTCGTTGTCACTGTGTCACTCTTGTATTTTGTATTTAGCGGGTTATTTTGTAGACTGGTTGATATCCGACTGTTCGTTTTCCCTACGCCATCTGTAAGATAAGCTAAGATAGACTAGGGTTAGGGGCAAAGTATCCCTAAGTGGAGGGGGGGGGGTTAGGTAAGACTGTTTGGGTTAACTGTTTTTACCCCAACAGTTAAAACTACACAAGAGCGACGGGTATGACCTCTCCTGGTGGACGTAGTACAATCAAAATTGATCTTTTCTCGAATCTGTGAAAAATTTTTGTTCTGTAAAAAAGTAATGATAATAATGATATTGAAAATAGTAATAATAATAGTAATACCCAGTCGGCAAAATGATGTTTTACCCACGAGTGACCATTGATGATCAATATAACCACCACGTTTTGTGCATAAGAATTTTGGCGATGGTTTCACTAACTCGGATTTCATCATGCTCTTGAGGGACTATTTATACTCAAGTCTGTTTAGATGAAAATGTATAATTGTGTCATTAACTCTCGTAACGACCCAAACGCTTTCCTCTTGTCGCCGGGTGTAATGGCCCTGGACCTCCGAACGGTCGTTAGACCAGAAATGGTTGCACATGACAGTTACGTGTCATTGCAAGAACTGTATAATAGAAAGTTTGTCTCTTTTGTCTTGCCTTAATTATTATTATTACCATCATTATTGCTATCATTATCCTAAGGACCCCTTCTCCAGAGGTTACTGCAGCTTCAAAGCTGCGCCGCAATCAGTAGCAGAGAAATGATGGACTCCTTCGGGATAAAAAGTTTTTCGACGAGACTGAACTCCGATGATGCATTACAAGGAGTTAGAAATTTATATTTCTTTTTATGGTCCAGTTAAATGAGTTGGATAGGAATGATTATAGATAATTATGTTCCTCAGAGCGACCCTGCAGCACCGAGTAACCAACCAGCCAATCACTGAATCGCGGAGTTGTTGATGAAATAGCGACTTGAACTTCCTTTTGTTATCTGCCTAGAACAGCAATTTTTTGTCTCAGAGAAAAGAAAAAGAAAACCCCGTTTTGCATAAGTACGATACCATAGCCTTGTAAAATACAGTCATTTTCTGTAGAGGCGAGAACTAATAGAGAAGTCTGGAGGGCAAAGAGAAAGTCTTGTTTGTCATACGTCGTCACCCAGCTCCTCTTGATTCTGCTTATATTTTGGAGACTCTTTCCTGGCAAGAGGCCACCGCGTCCCACAGCTCGGACACCACCGCTGCGGTAAAGACGCGCCTCTGACACGCCAGCGAATCTAGAAACTCTGCGGTAGAGCGGTGATCACAGACCCGTAATTTGCCTCCCATCATTTCAACACTGAACGCCCGAGACCCGTGAAAAATAAAAGGATAAGCAGCCCGCAGGAAGGACAGGTGTTGGACTGTGGAACAGCCGCCAGCTGCTCCTCGCAATGACGTAAATGTCACATACAATGAGCTCATCAGACGCGTCCAGGCGAGCGAGTTGAGTGGGATGTCTTGTTACATCCATTCACAGACCCCAAACGAGCGAGTGGGCTGCCTCGTCGCATACATCCTGTGTCGCCCGGGGTGAGTGTGAGCGGGCTCGCTCGTAACATGAAGCAATGCGCCACCACCACCACCACACCAGGCGCACGAGAACATACGTTAAGTTTCGTTGATATCCAGCGCACGCCAACTTATCACGCTGTGCCTGCACACACACACCCTCGCGAACTACTCCAGAATCAGTACGTGATATTCATCTGAATATTCCCCATATCAAACCAGAATTCGAGCTGTACACGAAACGAGGAAGATTGGTTGGTTGGTTGGTTGTTTTTTGATGGGGGGAGAGCGGCCTTAAGTCATGCGGTCGAAGTCAAGTTATAACCTCCAATCCAAAGATTTCAAACGAGTCCCTCAGGTGTCCACGATAATTCTACGACCACAGACGCTCCCACGGCATAAGTGACCCTTGGTTTCATTTACCTGTTAAAGAGTAAAATAAATCATTGTTACCAAATACTGTGCAAAGAGAAGAGGCGGTGAAAGCCATGCGTAAGATGAAGTTTGGCAGAACAGCTGGAGTGGATGGGACTGCAGTTGAATTTCTCAAGAAAGGAGGTGACTGCTTACTCAGGATTTTCACTGATTGTTTGGCTCGAGATGAGATGCCTGAGGGCTGGCGGAATGCCATTAGGTAAAGGCAAGGGGGACAAGGTTGAATGCTTTTATCAAAGAGGATTAAGTCTGTTGAGTGCACCTGGTAAGTTGTACGGGAAAGTAGTGACTGAGAGGGTGGTGGAATGCACACAGCATCAGATCCTGAAGGAGCAACGTGGATCTAGAAGAGAGGCAGAGGTCGTTCAGATCAGGTGTTTGCTCAGAAGAATTTGTGTGAGAAATCTTAGAGAAAGAGAGATTCGTTCATGTCATTTATGGATGTGGAGGAAGCGTATGATAAGGTCGATAAAGGTGTATTGTAGAGGGTGTTATGAATATGCAGTGTGTGAGGAAAGCTATTAGAAGCAGGGGCGAGTTTACATCAAGGAAAAAAAAGCGTGCATGCGAATAGGAAAAGAGGAGGGAGAGTGGTTCCAGGAGAAGGTGGGTCTGCGGAAAGGGTGTGTGCTGTCACCATGGCTGTTCCATCAGTCTATGGATAATTTAGTGAGGTAGGGAAATGCGATGGTTTTGGGTTGGAAGGGCGGGCCTAACAGTATACTGGGAATGGAGGAGGTCAGGGAGGTGACTCGGTTGCTGTTTGCGGATGGCACGGCATTGATGGCAGACTCGACTGAGAAACAGCAGAAGCTGATTCCTGGAAGTTTATGAAAACGTATGATGTATGACAGGAGAAAGTGTAGAGCTAACGTGAATAAACGTGAGGTCATGACGTGTAGCAGTGGGAAAGGTACGTTAGTTTGAATGGGAGTCTGGATGGAGAAAGGCGGGAGGAAGTGGAGTACTTTAGATATTTGGGATTAGACATGGCGGTGGATGGAACTGTGGGAGCTGAGGTAAACCATAGGATGGGTGAGGGGGAGGGGGTAAAAAGTCCCAGGTACACTGGAGAATGTGTAGAAGGTGAAGTCACTCTGTGAAGGCAGAGTTATGGGTATGTTTGATGGCATAGTAGTCCCAACGGTGCTATTTTGGGTGCGAGTCATGAGGCCTAAATGTAAGAGAACGAAACTGTGTTTGTGTTTGACATTAAGTGCTTGAGGACAACGTATGGTGCGAGAAGAGCTTATCGTATAAGGAATGACAGTGTAAGACAGAAGTGTGCTTGGAGGCAGAGTATGACCGAGAGACCTGACCATGGTATCTTGAAATGGTTTGGACAAATGGCGAGGATGAGTGAAGAGAGACTAAGAGTTTATGTGGGTCAGAAGAAGAGGGAGTGAGGGGGAGGGGGAGACCGAAAAGGAAATGGAAAGACTGTGAGACAGGCTTTGGGTTACTGGGGGTCTGAACAAGCATGAGAGTGAGAAGCGTGCGTGAGATAAGACGAAGTGGGGCAAAATGGTATATAGGGGTCGACGTGCTGTCGATTTGCTGAACCAGGGCATATGAAATGGTCAGGGGAGGGGAAGCCACGGAAAGATATCTGGAAACTGACGATAGATAACGGGGCTCTGATGTCGTTGCTTTTTATTGACAGCTAGAGAATGGATGCTAACAAAAGAGGTTGCATCTCGCCTGTCCCAGGCGCTACCTCGCGAGTGCATATGAGTAAAGATTAGTCAAGACTAAGCTTGGCACGGGCTCTCGTCAATCACAGCCTGTTATCAGATGTGCCATTACTGCCGTAGGTCGGGTGTGTGTGTGTGCTGGGGTGCCATTACTGGCACATGTCAGCCCATGAGGAACTGCAGTGTCGGGGGTTCTTAAGTGGATATGTGTACTGTGTAAAATGTGATGAATTGCTTTAACCCGAAAGACCTGACTGATTATTTCCATGGGTTTTATGTAGTCATACTTGTTAATTACAGTATGGTTTGTGTTTGAGGGAAATAGAGAATGGGAAGGACTATGGTAATGACCTGTTGTATTTTTCTTTATTGATAAATGCGTTAAAAAAAATGCGAGTTATTGAAGATTCTCCTTACTTTGTATTTTTTTTTTTCAAAATAATTGGGTTCTCCCTCAGTTAAACCCACATTACCTGAGTATTTCATGATAATTATGTATATTATTATTGTTCGATAAGAATCACTGCAATTTTGACTAAGGGGTTCTCCTTACTTCGTCATTTTTTTTTAACATATTCCATGCTTAAAATACATAACCACAAATCATTGGTATTTTTTTTCTCTTGACATTTTCTTTACTACCTGTATTTCCGTCAAGAACTTGGGCAGCATTAGAGCTATGGTAAACAACTGAAGAAGGTGTTCAAAACTTTCCCATCGGTAATTACAGCTTGACGGCAACGGCCTTCACGACCCTGGAAGTCCATAATAGGCTTCCAGCCCACATAACCAACCAACTAGCCTGTGCTGAAATACGTTTCTTCTATTCTGTGAACTATGTTCATTTATAGTACGAAATCTGACTTATTGACCTTTAGATACTGAGGGTTATTAAATACAACATTTAGACTGTTACCGTCAATTGAAGATATTCATGCACCTTTCATGATGTGAAAGAAATCTACGAAACAATAAAGACAGCTCGAAACAACATATGAAATACCCACGAAAATGTGTAATGTAAACTGGACAGATGATTTTTAAACCAACGCTAATATTATGCTTATATGAAATCAGGATAAAAACTTGGGGACCGCCTTACTGAACTAGCTACTAACTGAAGGCAGACCTGCCAAGGCTCCCCAGAAGCCAAGCCTGAGTCATCAGTAAACACGTATCACCAAGAAAAATATTACCTTTGCGCAGCGTGTGTGTACTGATGACTTTCGTTTTCTGTTTCGTTTTAAACAGAAAATCGTGTGTGTGGGGTATAATTAAAAGACACGTTTCAACATCTTGAAGTACATTTGGTACGAAAAGGATTTTTCTATACGTTCCATCAGCAGGTAACAGTGGACGTGTAAAGCAACAACGTTCATATTCATTTAAGGCAAAGTTTTTTCAAGTCCATAAGAAGTATTTTTCTCAGAATATGTTCTGTCCATGTAAACTGTCGTGTTCTTATATATTTTGCTTGTCTCCTTAAGGGGGCTGGAGTACTCTTGGGAATGACGCGTGTTCTCTGTCGACCTCTTCAGTTTCATGACGGACAGAGTGCGATTATAAACTGCGAACAGTGTGAATAAATGGATAACGGTACCAACACTGTATATGAACCAATCAGCTACCTTAGCTATGGAAGAGGGTCGTGGCTTCTTCGCCAACTTAACGTACGGCGACAATAGTGCTCTACGTCGTTGCCTCGCATGATGGTCTGCATGTATAGGTTCGTCAACTGTTGACATCAAGCTGATTTGGCAATAACTTCCGGGCAGGGAAATGGCTTACTGGAAAGAAAGTTAAGGGCTCAAACTAGCTCATTTTTAGCTTCCCACGTTATGCTCGGATCAAATTTGTCAGGACTTGTTGTTACATTTACTTTATACCATTTGATGTTGACAGAATATCTTGATTCTGTATGTCAGTATGTTGCATATCTGCAACATACTGTGTCTTCACTGATTAGTACAAATATAAAAACAATTGAAGTCTTTGGCTTTGCCGTATTTTCTTAAACGAAATCACCGTTTTCCATAAATAATGGACAGCTTGAATGGGTAAAGACTTCCTTCTAACATAGCATAGAATTGTATAATGTTGTTTTTGTTATTTTTAGGCATACTAGCATATTCGGACCCACCGGGCCTTTGTCTTATCGGTCCTGCGGAAGGGATAGATTGTTCGGTGTTATAACGGTTATAGCCGATCACCCTCCTCCATTTTGACTATTCTTACATCCCGATGTCGTCAGGACAACCTTCCCGCTCATAGCTTACAACATATTCTGAAATTATTTCACCTCAGCTGCCTAACGGCTGTTTCTGCAGGTAAACGACAGTAACGCATATTCATAGTATTGATGCGCTTCATAGTGACACCGGCGTATATGTTCTATTGCTTTTCTGCGCAGATTTGCGTGGTCTATCCTGTCATGTTGGTTATTATTCTTTCAGTTTCATGCGTGCTATTCGCTTGGACAATAATCAGTCATGATTTCACTTTTCCATTATTTTTGCTGTTCTGGAAAATGAATGTCTAGAACGCATTGGCGCATTTGTTCCCTCCATTAGTTTGGATATTTGAATAAACCTTTTTCAAGCTACGTCCATGTTTTATTTTCATTGACGATGTCATCATACAAACATCATTGAAATCTGTTAGTCCAAAATCTGGTATGTTCTCTCACGAATGTCATGCTGATCGTTAACAGCAAATTCGGTGTTGAGTGCTGTCTTAAAAGTAAATCTCCGGTGATCACTTGTACCAAACTTTACTCCGTCTCCGAGACTACTAACTAGATCTTCGTCCGTCACAAGGACCGTGTTTAATATATTCATATCGCAAGCAAGTTGCCCAACCAAGTGTTTAATGTCACCGTCGGGAAAGTTTGTGTACAATCCACATCCGGATTAATTGGAAATGGATCCGGCCGATTTCAAAAGGCCAGCCAACCTGATTCGGTAGAAAAACGATGAGAAAGAGACTCTTCAACACCTTCAGTCTTCCTTCCTGGCAAGCTGGTGTTTGGTGCATGCTTCAGAAACGCCTACTTTGCGGCTGGGAATATTAACCTTGTGGAAAGGGGAAGGTAAGTTCTCCTCCTGGATCTGTCGATTCTTAGCAGACCTCACCAGTGAAGCAGGAGCGTTCCCGCTGCACACGTAGCACAGCTAACCTCACCAGCTTGTGGAGAAAATAGAAAAAAAAAGATAAAATATCCGAAATTACTGAAAGTAAAAGAGATTAATCAACCGTAAACAGTACAATTAGAAGTCTCGCCTTTGCGAACACTAAAAGTTGAATACTTTTCTTCGGCGCGCGCGACACATTACCTCGTTTTCTCAGCCCAAGCGGACTTGCTGTTGCATAATCTTTTCTCTCCATGCACGGATCACCTTACTGGCCATATTTGAAATACTCTTAATAAACAGAGTCCATACAGCATTAAATGCTCGGCGTGAACCTGTGCAGAAAATTCACGGTGGCAGGTAATGTGACGGTGTGAATTCTACATGTGGGATCTACTTTGTCAAGGTGCCGCAGTACACTCTGGCCACTTCTGTCGTATTGAAAATGCTTGTTTAGACATATTCCCTCGTTCCTGATAATTCACTTATTGTATGATAATTCCCTTGCAAGTTCTGTGACCGTTATTCGCGAGCATGTTACGATTCCTTGAATACAAAGACTAGAATCATAGTTTTGGTGAAGATGCCCGTTTTTCCCGACTTGTTCCATAATTTACGAGATCGACGTGGAACACTGACTTAACCTCAGTTATAAGGGTAATCTTTTGATCAGGATATAATTTAAGAACGATAGTATATGACTCTATTAGTACTTGTACTTTCAGCATGGGAAAGGAGCTAGTATTACGATAAAGGAATCAGTATTCACATACCGTTAACCATTAAAGTCACAAGTGGTATAGAAAACGAGTCATGTTTCAGTGCTACAGTTCGGACCATTACTTATGGACTCAGAGGTTTCATCATCCGGAAAATAATTGACTTTCCTGGATATTTCTGAGGATGCAGTAAAGGTGAAGTTAAGCTGAAGTGAGGGAAGCTGAGGGGGCGTTTCCAGGATGACATACCGGTGACTTTATCACGACGAAATAATGACGACGTTCAGTCTAGCTAACGGCAACTTCACGCGGTTGCCATTTATATTTTTACGAGCTTGATTCATGATGAAAATGAGTATTTTAGTAAAGTTGATTATAATTTCAAAATAAATCACTTTTGAATAACAGCTTTCACTCATCTGCGACTGTTATGATTCCGAATTATCTGTGTGAACTCAAAGTGTTCATGAAGATAAAAGCAATTTTCTGTCGCAAGACAAACAAACCAAAAACATGTACATATTTCTGAAGCACGTCTCATGTTCCCCTCCTCGTTTCACATCACGCAACTCTTTTTGATGTTGACACAGGAATATGATGTAAATCTCAATAGTGACGTGAAAGGTCATGTCCTGAATGAGGCATGTTTGAGACCACGCATCTTCGGCTGACATGAAGATACGTTGTGGTAATTCATAAATGTGAGACTAAGGGCTTATAATTATGTAAGCAATTTAATCTCTTGGACTGAACCTTTACCTAAATTCGTATAATCTTTTAGGCCTTGGTATTTTTATTTTCTTTTAATCTGTAGATCCCATCGATGTGTCGGGGCACTACAGTGTGAATGATGTGTAGAGATAATAGTTTTATTGATGTATAGGAGATGCAACTGATTTATTGATATTTAGCGACACTATTGTTTAATGATAATGTTAATATTTCATTGATGTGTAGTGTTACCACTGGTTCATTGGTGTGTGGGGAGACTCGCGTGTTACTGATGTGTTGGACATATTGTTTTATTGATGTGTAGGGATACTGTTGTTTTATGGATGTGTTGATTTTATTGCTCGGTTGATGTTTATGGGTACTATGTTTTATTGATGTGTAGGAATACTGTTTTTTCATTTATATTTAGAACATTGTTATATTAATGTGTGGATACTATTGTTTATTGATGTGAAGGAATTCTTTTGTTTATTGATGTGTAGGGGACACAATATTTTATTGATGTGATGGGATGATATTGCTTTATTGATATTGTAGGGCCGCTTGTATTTATTGATGTTTAGGGCACTATTATCTTTTTTTGATGTGTAGCGATGTTCAAGTAGTTCTAAGACAACAAACCCCCACTGTATACATGGCTCTTTATGTTACAGTTAATAATTAGATTCACGTTTATTGCACATATTAATGGCGTTTATTTGTTCGTGTTTCTGCTCTATTTGTGTTTTCATTTACTCCGAAACTAATCGTCCGGTTACCGGACGCCAACTTCCACAGCTGGACATCCAGTCATATGGAATTTACGCGAGATGTCATCAGTGTCTAGAACTTGCATATCATTCGGCCGTCCAGATACAAGCAGAGTTGTGACCTAACATGGCCGCCACCGAGGTAAACGCGGCCATTCCCGCGAGTCGCGAGCGCCATGATAGCGGGATTTCGTGCGAGTTTGACGGGACGTCCAGCTGTGGAAGCTGGCAGATGATAAGCAAGAGTTGGTGTGTGTGTGTGTGTGTGATTATGTTTGTGTGTTACGGGGAGGGAGTTTTGAACACGTGTTGCCCCCTCTCCTACCCTTGCGTATACATGTTCCACTCACGATTCCGGTTCAGAGATGATGTCTGTGCTTATTCCAACGCCAACACACCTATTGCACGCCTCGAGGACCTCGTAAACTGAGCAAGTCTCTTTGATCCCCGTTTCTTCTCTAACTGTACGTTATATGACCCTGACATTCCTTCACCCCCTGATGCTCCTCTTACTAATCCTATGCCTCTTCCCGTAATATCTTTTTGGACTGGCCGAAAAGCGCTTCATTCTCTGGACACAAACTTTTCCTTCTCCTTGGAAACATGCTTTGATACATCCCATCCCTAAGAAGGTGAACGTTCTGACCCCTCTAACTCTCGTCCTGTTTCTTTGACATCTACCATTTCCAAAGTCTTTGAATCCCTCCTCAACTCCCATATCCTTAAACACCTCG
>JAUUDW010646975.1:0-10748 GCA_032361385.1 Panulirus guttatus | reverse complement strand
TTTCCGCACATTCTTCATCGCTCACAGACCCTTCACCCCCCTCCCCCACCCTATGACTCACTTCTGCCTCCATGGTTCCATTCACTGCCATGTCCACTCCCAGATATCTAAAACACTTCCAGTCATCCAATTTTTCTCCATTAAACTTACCTCCCAACTAATTTGTCCCTCAACCCTGTTGAACCTAATAACATTGCTTTTATTCACATTTACTCTCCACTTCCTCCTTTCACACACTTTTCCAAACTAAGTCACTAACTTTTGCAGTTTCTCACTTGAAACAGCCAGCAGTGCTATATCATTGGTGAACAACATCTGACTCACTTCCCAGGCCCTCTCATCCCAACAGACTGCATGCTTGCCTCACTCTCTAAGACCTCCCTCACCACCTCATCCACAAAGAAATCAAACAACCATGGTGACATCACTCACCTCTGCTGCAGACTGCCCTCCACTAGGAACCATTCACTCTCCTCTCTTCCAACTAGTACATGAGCCTTTCTCCCTTGATAAAAACTTCTCACTGCCTCTAGCAGCTTACCTCCAGCACTATACGTTCTTAAAACCTTCCATAAATCATCTCTATCAACCCTATCACATGCCTTCTCCAGATCCATATATGCCATTTACAAGTCCATCTGTTTTTCTAAGTAATTTTCAACACACATTCTTCAAAGTAAACACCTGACCCACACATCCTCTACCACTTCTGAAACCACACTGCTCCTCCCCAGTCTGATGCTCTTTACATGTCTTCACCCTCTCAACCAGTACCCTCCCATACAAATTACCAGGTATATTCAACAAACTTATGCCTCTTTAGTTTAAACGCTCACCTTTATCCCCTTGCCTTTACACATATAAAGGCACTATACATGCATTCCGCTAATCCTCAGGCTCTTCATATAAATACGTATTATATAAAACATTTCATAAACGATTACTGAAATTAGAGCACAGAATAGTATTTAAAATCCTTCTTTGTATTAACACCTGAAAATTATTATGCAGACTAAGGCAGAACTTGGCAGCTAAATGGAAGTGCTGTGGGGGGGGTTCCGGGCACTGCTGAAATTAAGGCAACAAGAGAGGCAGGAGGTAGGTCTTCTGTTTCATCCACTGTAGGAACTGTTGTCAATGTGTATAGATGGTCCATATGGTGGTACCATGCACCATGGGCTTGGTGAAAGGGCTGGAGTTACACTTTCTAAATGTTTACAGTGCCTTGATGTCAAGTTAAATAGCTCTTGTTAAGTACTTTGCTTTGAGATTGTGACAAAAAGAAAGGAAAGGAACAGGTTTCGCATTTCAGTCATGATGATGTACAGTGAGTGGAGGGTCATCAAGACAAGTTGTGAATTGTTTACTCAGGCACAGGTAATGGACTTGGTGAATAGGACGGAGTTGCATTTTTGGAATGTTTACAGTATTTTGAAGCTCAGTCAAACAGTTCTTGAAGAGTCATTTGTTAAAAAAATTGATCTCCTTGATGAAAACCTGGTTACAGTACACACTCATTTCTCTTTGCTGGATGATGAAGCTACTTTGTTCTATGTGCCATACATACTCTTCCCCTAAGCTATCCCATAGTCCATGATGGCATTCTTCTAGGATTCTTCACTGTCATTATGAATGTCCACATGTTTGTCTTTTTGAGGTACATAATCACTAACAATGTCTTCATATCTCATTTGGCTCAATGCAAAAGCCTTACTGCTGCAATGTATCCATTCCACAGTATCATTTTGTAAGCTTTTGTTAACCTCACTGTTCACAGCCCTAGCATACTGTAACATCACTTAAAATTCTGAAGCCGTCAAAGCTGTTAATGTTCTTTGGTTCACTGAACACTGAAAGCATCTGCAACTTATTCCATGCATTTTAAAGTGTTCACTGCATCACTGACTGGAATGTACATGAACACGTTGAACCTTTCAGCAGATGACTCAGAATTAATCTAATGGTATATGAATTAGTTCACATGACTACACCTCACTCAGCAAATCATTCCTTAATCCTTGGGTTGAATCAGTGGAGTACCTGGGAGGAGGGAATGTTGCAAAAACATGTTGCAAAAGCATCAGCATAATTGAATGCAAAACAATTATTTTGGAAAACAAGTTTGCAGTCCTTCACTAGCCCAATCTTATGACAGTGCTGTCTAACTTCCACCACAAAATGCTTTTCAAACCACTCTCTGGTAAACTAATTAGTGATCCAGTCCCATTCATTAACTCTGTAAATCACTGTCAACGTCTTGATTCTGTTTAGGGCATGAAGATAAACAATCTTGCCTCCACAAAGAAATTACATATATATATAGCTAAATATATACATAATAAAAGAGTCACTCTCTCCTTTGTTTCTGTCACATCAAACACAGAATGTTCATCTAATGCTGCAAGCACATTGCTTGGTGGGCAACAGCAGAAAGTAGTCTCACCCAGATCACTAATCAGTTCTTAAGTATGGCTTTCATCTTTCATTAACTTGGAAATTCATCAACACACTTTTCGGCAGCCTGTCCATTAACTGAGAATTTCTGATAACACAATTTCATGTAATGAATGCCTTGACACATGCCAGATTTATGCAAACATCCTCTTGTAAAATCGCAAGGCTCAGTGATTTTCAATACCTGCTGAAGCTTAATGGCCTTTTCATACACAAGTGGCCTAGAAATAGATAAATTTTCAAAGCAATCTTATTCACATCATTCTTACATAAGTCTATCAAGTTCAGTTCATCTAGCTTCATGTAGTGATTAATAATTAACAATACCTTGACACGTTTCCATAATTTCCATAACTTGGAGCTTTTGTCTAGTGTATTCCTCCTTGAAGGTGACATCACCAGAACATTGTTAATGTAAGCCATACGTATTGCTTTGAAGAATGAAAGCTTTGGGAGAAAGACAGAGATTACTCTGGAAATATTAAGTTGGACCAATAATAAATGAAAAAGTATGACCCTGAACTACCAGTTCTGTGTACAAGTGTACTAGAGTGTGCCAATATGTATCCTTTAAACTTTGACTGATTGTCTAATAGTTTTTCTGTTAGGTCTGGCAGGTGCTCTGCGCATGTTCAGAAAAGAAAAAAAGGTACTGATACCACAACTGAAGGCACTCTGGAAAAAGGGATTTTCTCAATATACATTATTGCTTAAGTGATAGGTTTTTGCCCTGCTAGGAAGTATTTCAGCCTTTAAATTCCTTGAGATTGCCCTGTCCCCCAATATACCACAGGATATTGGTTGAGGTATGGGACTGCCAGCTATCATGGACCAATGGATCAACCTGCCCTACCTAGGCTTGGTGATCTTCATCTAGAAATAACTCTAAAGAATCTCAATTCTGTAAAACAAAATTAGCATAAAACAGGCCCTCATCTTCCCCTAGGTCCAAATTTTGGGTGCTATTTGCCTACTAAATGTCAACCACAGTCAGTGGGGCACAACTCTATGAGTATGAGGCTTTGAGTAATTTATGCCCATCCCTGGAACTGCTTAACCCAGGGTTCAAATCAGCATTGCTGCAATATACTATTGTTATGCTGTTCTAATCATTATCTTTAATGTAAACTCCCCATATGGGGTCTATAATTCTGAAAAGGCCTTGAAATCGGGACCAGAAAATACAATAATTAGTGATATAAAAGAAAAAGAATACTGATCTACAACTAATAGTCTCACCATAGCAAAGATAATACATGTATCCATGATGCAGTCCCAAGAAACTGAGAGAGCTCACAACAACTAGAAGCAGGTGGGTTGGTGATGTTAATCTGGTGGCAGTAACTGATGGGCTAAGAATGAACCTGTTGCTTAAATTAAATAAAAGGCTTAGGTGAAAATGAGAATCAACTGAAAAGGGTGAGGAAATATGAGCTTCCCCACCAAAAATATGAGGGTAGGTATGATCCTAACCTAATAATCCCAAAGGCATATCTCACTGCTCGCAGAATAGGCCACTGAGGAAAGGAATACATTTTTTCAATATTCTGCCTGTGCTATATATTAGATTAGGTACATCATTCAACAGCGCTTCCAGAGGGAGTGATGATTTTTTACCAAGAAAGCAAGGCATATATGCAAGTACATAGAGAAGAGGGTGTAGTTACAGGCAAAGATAAGTCTGTGGTAGGGGAAGATCATGTCATCAAGTTTGTTTGATCTGTTTATGGATTGGGTGGTGAACTGAGTAAAGGCATGGAGCAAAGGGTGGGTCTGCAGTCTGTTGACATGACTTTGGTGAGAGACTTCATTAACACGCTGCAGAAGATAGAGTCTGAGTTTGGGAGAATAAGTGAAAGGAGAAAGTTGAGAACTAAGTGAAAGGAGAAAATTGAGAATTAATGTGAATAAAAGTAAGGTCATTACGTTTCGCGGGGGAGAGAGACAGGTTCAGTGGAGTGTCAGTCGAATACAGACCTTGGAGGAAGTTGAGTGTTTTAGATTTCTGAGAGTGAAAATGGTAGAAGATGGATCTATGGGGGCCAAAGGATGCTGTAGGATGGGTAAGGGGACTAAGGTCTTGGGTGCACTGAGGAGAATGTGGAGAAAGAGGTCACTGTCAGTGTGAGCAAAGATGAGTATGTTTCGTGGTACATTAGTCCCAACAATATTGTATGGATGTAAGGAATGAGCAATAGAAAAAAAATTAAGGATGATTGAGTATGTGCTAGAAATGAAATACTTCATGACAATATGTGGTGTAAAGGCAGATGATTCAGTAAGAAATGATAAGCAGAGAGAGAGAGAGAATGTGCTAGTAAGAGGAGTATGGTTGAGACAGCTGAAGAGGGTGTGCTGTAATGGTATGGATATATGGACAGGATGAGTGAGGAGTGGATGACAAAGAGGGTGTATGATCCTGAAGTGAAGGGAACTAAAGAGAAGGGGTGGACAAAGGACAAGATGGATGAATGAAGTGTAAGGTTATCAAGGCCTGACCATGCAGAAAGGTATGAGGAGACTGGAAGAATTAAGAGTAATGTGTTATATATGGGGGTAACATGCTGTCAATGGACTGAGTCAACGCACATGAAGCTGTGGATAAGTGGGCTCTGGTTTTATGCATAATACATGAAAGCTGGAAAGCGGATGCAAGCAAATAAGGCAATTTGTGTGCTTCTAGTGTACCATGCCATGCAAGACATGGCAATTAAGTATGATAAAAAGGTAGATGCTTGATGATAATGTTTCTAAAAACAGTAAAATTAAAAAAATATGAAAAGCTCGAAGAGAAATTCACAACAAAATTGACCTTCAAAATTGAGTTTCAGACTCATGGAAAGCCCTTTCTTCTTAAGGGGATGGCCAGTGAGCTAAGGAAATGAGAAAGCCCCTATTTCCTTGGGAATTATGTTGTGAAACCCCATAAATAACTTTGGGGTAAACTAATCATCTATACTTAAAGATGGGATCACTTTGCCTGAACCACAACTTACCAATGTCTCCTTTATAGGTAACTCCCTAAAATATCAAACTACACTAAATGAGGTATGAGGAGAAAAGGAGGGAAGAAAAGTTATGAAGGAAAGTAAAGGCTTGCTTACTGGCCTCACATGTTGGAAAAAAATAGTTTCAAAAGCTTAAAACCTGTTCTCTTCTTACAAGAGCTAGACAACATGCAAAGGAGATGAGGGTATAACCAAATGAAGGCTGGTGGGAAACTTAAAAGTTCCTGTTGGAATGAAGTGGTAAGCAATGTTGCAAGCATTGCAAATGGGATTTCTACAGATCTAGACTCAAGTAGCAATAGACAAGAGTACTGAAATGAAGGCTATATGTATGTAGTCTGGGGCAAGCTGACGCTTCACAATGAGATGTTAGATGGCTTCATGATGAGATGTTAGATAAATGTCAATATTTCTTGTTAACTTGGAAAACTTAGGGGCAAGAAAGATGAAGAGATGATCTACACTTTAACTATAAAATCCAAAAAGATTTGCAAGTCACCATCATAATGACTGTGAGGCATAACCTCCTACTTTCCACGAGGAAAAATTAATGTTTGGCAAATATGACCATTTCATTCTTGGTCAAAAAATTGGGGTCAGGGTTGATCCTCACCCAACCCAGATCTTAGTGAAAAGGAAGCAAAAGGATCTTGTGGCATGAAAAGGTGTATGTGTCTCATCTACTCAATGACCTGAAACTAGAACAATGAAAAATGGGAAATTCAGGAGTAGATCTTCAGCAATAAAGCTAGATAAAATGGTACAGCAGCCTGAACCTAGTTATGGAACAAAAAAGCACTGAATGTAAGGCACTTACTCTCTAAGTGACCGGGTCTCTTCCTAAGAGTTCTTGAAAAACTTCCAAACTAACTGATATTGGCAAGCTGATGTAAGGTACAGAATGAGGTCTTTAGAAATAGTTCTCAAATTGTAGTTCACAGATATAATAAGATTCTAGATATAATGGCCTGAAAGGAGTGCTGATACCTGTCATGGTCAACAGGTGTGAAAGAGGGTGGAGTTGAATCAGGATTGAATCGCGTTTCAAATATACACACAATATTGAAAATCCATAATCCACAGGACAATGCAATGCTAGAGTTTGGAACTTTGTGGGCTTTAAAAATAAATGGACCAAAGACTGGTCTGAAACAAGCACACATCAAGGATCTTGTCAAGGAGGAAGCATATCACAAAATCGCCAAGACAATGATAAAAAGCTCAAAACAACATTGGTAAGTGAGAACACATTGTATCTTGGCAAAATATGATGTTTTGAGTCATTTGGATGTTAAATTCAATCACTAATATTAGTCGCATTCACATAAAACTGAATACAGGTGTTGTACAGAATTCCAGTGACCATTTTTGAATGAAAATAGATTTATCAATCTATGATATTTGATAACATTAAAAGAGCAGATAGCATTAGTTAAGAAAGTTTTGTTACATTGTCAGATGAAACAAATGAATATAATTTTGTTGAGAGAGAAATTTTTGTTATAATATATTATTTCATTAGTTTGGGAAGGAGGTGAAACTGATTAGGTTGTTTCATTGGGCACCATTGTAAATCACTGGAACATTTACAGAATCATTAGATATACATTTACTTTTCCCTTTGAGACAAAAAATGATAGGATAACTGTAAGAATAAATTAATCATCATTATTACTGAATCAATTTATTGTATATTTTTAGCTCAAGGGGGTGACTGACCCTGCTACCCCACTCCCCAGAATAAACCTGTCTAAACATGATGTAACCTTTGCAGAGTGTTCTATGCACCTACTGCAGATTCAAATGCAATTTGTTTGTGACACATGTAAATAAATACTGTTTAAAACATTCAGTGAGCAATTACTGAAATTACTTACGATACAACAATATCATACTCTAAGTTGGCGATGATCCTAAATGGGTTGGATAACAGATTTTTGAGTTTATACAGTAATTCTAAAGGGCTGGATTACAGATTTTAGAGTTATAGATCTTAAAAATATGGATTTGCAATATTCTACTAGTTCCAGGATAGCTGATGCATAAAAATAACCTTCACCTACTTTAAGGAGGGTCACAATTATTATATATCCAAGGAAAAATAGTTAGCCAAACTGATGGAGGTAGTGGTACTAAATTAAAGCATCTTTTTTTAATTTCTAAGGTGAAAGTTAAAGAAGAGACTTAGGATGTTAACCAGCCTAAAATTGACTGTAGAAAAATAAAAAGATGGCTGAAAACATCATTAAGTGGGCCAAAGGAGAGAAAACCACACACGAGCTGCAGCAGCAAGATGAAAAGTGGGTTATATTAGCTTTTGCAAATTTTAAGCACATTAAATGATCTTTAAATCTTAAGTTCAAGAATTACTGTCTGAAAAAAGTCAACTGACATAAGCTCCTCGAGAAGTATTACCTTTTTGTGAAGAATTACATAACTGAAAGCATACACGAAGAGGCTCTCATTCACCAAACTCTTAACTCTCGCTGCAAGTTCCACCAGTGCCTGCAGCCCATCAGTTCCTGTCAGAAGTATCACACAGTTGAACAGTGAATAAAGTAGAAATGTATTATTGAATGATAAAAGTATTATTCATATGTGCTTTCATGTATAATCAAAACCAGAGTCTATCATCCACAGGAATGGCCAACAGACTCTCCTAGGATTTACCTTTACCCCTGCATGAGCCCTTGTTCAGCCCAAAAACAACACAGTACCTATCATATACACCACTGTTCCAATTTTTCTATCCAGGGTATGCCTTTCATATGCCTTTCAAAGTCTTCAATGTTCAAAGGCTTCTTTATTCCACCCTTCTATCTCTAGTCTCCCTCTTGTCTCTAACCCCTATGCTGATAACATGTACATCTGTGTCAACCTCTCTCCACTCACCTCCACCTCCCGATCCATTTCAGTACATCCTGGTCAGCTCATTCAGTCAGACTATGCAGAGTACAGCACCTCTCTGATGTTCCTTTTTTTAAACAATCAACTTGCCTCAGGGTACATATCATTTTCAGGAATTTCAGTTTCATGATAGCCATAGACTTTATGTATGCAAATAAGGCTACCTCACTCAGGCAGGAAAGGTAATTAGGCATGAAAAAAATACATTCTTTTTATGATGGAGGCTCCAGTCATGGACGGAAGTCCACATAAAGGCCGGGCCTTGATTGAAATATAGAGAGGATTATGGTGAGGAAAAAGGAGAGACAAGGCAAGGAAAAGTAGTTACGAATTTTTAAGGAAGTTAAAAAAACCTGTTCTTTAAAATGAGCCAGGTCATTGTTACTGGAAAAGACATGAGAGAGTAGAGATCTTCAAAGCTTTTAGGTATAGAGTTATCAAGATGGCCCACCCTTGAGTTGTTGATGGCCACACAGTAATCATGTGACGCAGCAGCTTGCCCAGTATTGCGTGGTCTAGCTAGTGGTGGGGGCACACAGGTAGCCAGCTCTTGAGAGCAAAACCAAAAGTAATACCTACAGAAGAGGGAGAGCGAATCACCATTGCAGTGCTGGGCAAGTGGGATAAGTTTTGAAGTTAGCCTGGGAGAGCTTATAAGTTGGACCACCTTTGACTCAATTCTGTCAAGTAAGGTTGCTGAGCTAGAACCACCCTAGACATGAGCGCAGTACTCCATACAAGGACGGATCAAGCCTTTATATACACAGAGCAACCATTCAGAGGATAAGAAATCTGAACAGAACTACCAGTTTCTTAGAGGCAGACTTGTCTATTTCCATAGTGTGAAGTTCCCAAGAAAGAGTGAATGTTATAGTAATACTGAGTATGTTCACTGAGTCAAGAGGTAGGATTACAGAACCATCAAAGAAGAAAAAGTTGTGAGAAGTTTTCAATGGAGAGATGGCTTTAAAACTGGGTCTTTTAGGCATAAAACTTAAGGCTATTTATAGGGTGTGGCACTAGGGTCTCATCTCTAAGCTTCCCTCTTTTAGGTTCCCTCCTTCACTTTGCTCCTTCATATCTAGCTTCCTCTCTGGCTAATCTATCACTTTGGTTGTTGATGTATTAACCTATCCCATGTTTTCCGTCAAAAGTGCTATTGCTCAAGGTTTTGTCCTGTCCCCTACACTTTTTCTCCATTATTTCAACGATTTCCTCTCCTCCACAAATAATCCAATGCACTCATATGCTGACTCAACACTGCATTCATCCACAACCTTCAATTCTGCTCCCTCTTTTCTCATTCTATCTGTATCTCATCTTGGTACAGCTTCCTCAATAACTCACTACTTGTACAGGGTATCTCAGTAGGGTACACAGAATCTTGTTAAGTATAATGCCCCCAAGACACAAAATCTACCCATCTCTCTGTAGAAAACTCCTCACAACTCTCATCTCTCCATTGATGGTTCTGTAATTCTACCTCTTGACTCAATGAACATACTTGGTATTACTGTAATATCCACTCTTTCTTGGAAACCCTATATTACAGGAATAGCCAAGTCCGCCTCTAAGAAAGTGGGTGTCCTTTTTAGATGTCGAAACCTCTTCTGAACAGTTGCTTTGATTATACAAGGAACTGACTCGTTCTTATATGGAGTACTGCTCTCACATTTGGGGTGGTTCAAGCTCTGTATCCATATCTGACAAAGTTAAGTCGAAAGTGATCTGCCTTATAAATTGTCTCAGGATAACTTCCAAACTTGACCCCCTTGCCCTAGGTAGCAGTGTTGGTTCACTTTCCCTCCTCTATAGGTATTACTGTGGTTTTTGCTCCCGACTGTATACCCCACCACTAGCTAGACCACTCAATACTCGGCAAGCTATTGTGTCACATGATTATTGTGCGGCCATCGGCAACTCAAGTGGGTCGTTTTGATACCTGCTTCTTTCCCTACACATCAAAGCTTTGGAACTCTTTACCATCTCACGTTTTTTCTAATAAATACAACCAAGCACATTTCAAAAGAGAGGTGTTTCATTTTCTCAAAGATTCGTAAATACTTTCCCTTGTCTTTTCTTTATCCACTTCATAATTCTCTCTATACTTCAAACAAGGCCCAGCCTGCATGCTGCATACTCACCCCTCTCTCCAAAACTCTTGTGTTTAATTCCCTAACCACCCCATCCATAAACAAATTAAACAAACATGGTGACATCAGAAACCCCTGCTGCTAACCGACCTTCACTGGGAACAAATCACTCTCCTCTTTTCCTACTCGTACACATGCCTTACACCCTTGATAAAACTTCTCACTGCTTCTAGCAGCTTATCTCTCACACCATAATTCATAAGACCTTCCACAAAGCCTCTCTATC
>JAUUDW010646964.1:0-10748 GCA_032361385.1 Panulirus guttatus | reverse complement strand
GTTTGTAGACAGAATGCCAGCAGTCCACATGTGGGTGAGGCAGAAAGAAAAGACAGCAAACTGGGTCAGACTGGTGAAACTTGACAACCACTGAAGTGCTGGTTCACTATGCAGCCATCAATAACACTCCTGATACCAGGCATGTAGTACCACAATGCACTTCCTTCCAACAGTTACTCTTCCCATTATGTACTGTCTAAATGGGACACCTTCCATGATATCCTGAAAATTATCAGGTGGGCTAATCCTCCTCCTCTTTTTACTTTCCCTGCTTACTATCACATACTCTTCTGGATATAACATATACGATCTTTCTCGTTGTTTCCACAACTCCAACAAAATCTGGTGCAATCTCCCTGATGTAATGCTTAATTACCAGCTCATTAACATTTACTACTAATCCATCAGCACTTATATCCATTAGTTTCAGTCTGATATCACCATCACCTAATATTCCTGAGCAGGGTGGTTCTGCTCTCTTGTCTCATTTGGTGTCTTGTTTTTTGCCTTCTGAATGTAGTCTCTTCTTTTATCCCTTTCTTCTCTCGATTTATCAAATTTGAACTCTGCCATGTTTTTAAGTGTCTCAGCCTGCCTAAATATCCCATGGCTAGATGACTCCAAATCAAATAAAACTACGTACAGTTTGTCATTCCCTTATGTCTTGATTATAACTACCAACATTTCTCTTTCTATCACAGAACTTGTATCTCCAGTAATATACATATGAATATTTCTTCTTTCCTTCCCCTTTCCTCTATATCCAGTGTATTATGTTCCAGTCCAAAAATACATCAGTGATTTATATTCATCAAACTCCTGCTTTGCAGTGAACAGAAACCTGTGTGCACTCTGTTATGGAAGTTCGGAACTGGGAGTGAGGGAGGAGATTTTTACCTGCTTGAGTCTGGTGGTGATGACATCATTGTACTATGAATATTTACCTACCTCAGTACCACTAACAAGGTTATTTTGGATCTTAATTAACGATGTTAGGTTAAACAATGGACCAACTGATAATTAAAGGACTATAGTTAGAGAGTTACAGATACTGGAAGAGAGACAGCAGTGTTTCTAGACTGGGCAGACATATCATTTTGAATATAACTATTTAGAAAATAAACATCATAAAACTGATTTGAGTTCAATTTTTTCAGAAGCAAAGAATGGCACCTACCGCATTTCATTTACAATATTATTGTATAAGAAAAAGAATTAGATCCTGGGTAATGTCTATGAAAGAGGTCACATGTGTTCTGCGTTTATCATATCTGTTCTACTCTTATGGAGTCATTTGTGTCACTGTAAATTAAGATTTAAGAAGGAAGAATTATCAGTTACCATTCACTCAACTTATATTTCAATACCAGATCACCCATTAGTGGCAGGGTTATGAGGAACAGGGAGTGTGTGTGTTTTATAATAAAAATTTTAAAAATATGCCTTGTAACCTATAATATTCCTAATCAAAAGCATAATTCACAGAAAATAGCGACACTGTTTTCCCTAGGAGGAAACAGCCATCTGAATATCAGCTAAGTGCTTCCCAAATATTTTTATTGCATCCCTAAGCATACTCTTTTCCTGGTCTGTGACCTAAAGGGCAGTTACGTGATGTTCTATATGCACTGCACTATATTGTCCACACATCGTTCACACACACAGACACAACATATATAAGTGGGCACTATTGCAAAAACTGGGGAAAACAAATGACATTCTTGGGAAATACGTATGGTTATATGGCCTTGAATGGGGAAATGACATCATTACGCTGTTTAAGGTCATACACATTCTTGTCAATTATCACAGCTTCCCATTCATGGACACAATCATACATCAGCTTTAATGGGTAAGTTGCAAGCAAAAACTTACTTTGTTTCTAATATCTAACCATCTCCAGTATTCCACTGAATCCTCAGATGTGGCAACATTGGTACTGAGGGACAAGTTCCAGGCATCACATTCACACTGGTGACTTTGCATATCAGTATGATTATCAGACATGACTGACGATGTTTCAAGTATATATGGAGGCATCATTCATATTTAGTTTCATTATACAATTACAGTGTCCACAAATAACACCATTTGCCCCCCCATTTATTTTTAAAGGTGATCCATGGCTAAGGTTTATCGAGGTTACAAGCATATGATACTCTCAGGGTGAAATCATTGTTCATCTTGCTACTGAGCCTAGAGTTTCTAACGGTGTTAGCACTAGCAACCTACCGTAGTGTGCCTGAGGCAATCTCTAGGGAAATATGTTCTTTCTTTATTCCTGGCTGCCACTTCAGGTTAAGCATATTGCTTCTGGGCACTGTATTTTTCCCACCTGTTCCTCAAGATGGTTGGCTCCTACCTTTAGAAGGAAAAGAAAGCCCAAATTCTTGCCTGGAAGCAAGAAAATAAGGGTACATGTGTGATAACTAGGCACTCTGGGCACTCAGAACACATGAGCAGGCAGCTGCCTGTCAGAGTTCAAGGCCTCCTTGACATCATCCCATCACCAAAACCTATCCCTTGTTGCCCAAGGAAGACTTGTAGATCTACTAAAACACACACACACACACACACACACACTAAGAAGAGTAGTATCAAAACAAATCCATATCTAAGCTGCCAAACTCAAGAAATGCCATTGAAAACTTTTAGGAAATGTCTTTTAAATAACCATTCAATATTGCCTGCAAAAGGACCTTCACATTCCCTCCCACAAACCAGAGGCCAAACACATGCTTATGAAGGAAATGAAACACAAATGATTTGCACCTGTAAAGAAATACAAGGACTGACGTAAGGTGATGTTTCTCCAAGAAAGCTTCATCAAGTGTGCAGGTCAAAGCAGTGGTAGGTGAGGAGACCGGAGGGGTGCCAGCAGGTTTTACTCGTTTCACAGTGATGACAGAGAAACGCACACATAGTGTGATGATCTGAGGGTTGCTTTATTGGCACAATGGGTGGAAAAGGGTTGCACTTCTTACGTAAAATGAATGAAGAGCAGTACATTATGGTGCTAAAGGACCACCTGCTTCCTTTTTATAAGGTTCATGGGCATGATCACTTTATGTAGGATAATGCCCCCTTTCATAAAGCTAGAAAGGTGATGAAATGGTTATCAAAGGAAAATATTTAGCTGCTGGAGTAGCCTGGAAACTCCTCAGACTTAACCCATTCAAGAACTGCTGGAACCAGACGAAAGTCAAGCTTCTTCTTGCAACACGTCATCAGTGCCTCCAATACTTAGAATACTTCATGAAGCTTGCCAATTCCATGCCCAGACATCTGCATATGGTAATCGAGGCCAAAGAATAGCCAACAAAGTACCAAAATGTAAGTGCGACATCACCTTTTGAAATATATAGGGGGGTAGACAAGGTTTTTTTGCAGACACTGTATAATATTGATATTTCATAGTTTATGCCAAAAAATATTTTTTCCACCCCAAGACCTTACTGCGACTATTAGGAACAACTCAGCCATCCTCACTTGTGTCTTGTCCCTGGGTTTGGGAACCACTTTTCTAAGGGGTCTTTATATAACTCATGAACAGCTGTAGCCTCATAATAGAACCTTGCGGGATACCACTGGCTATTGTAACACATTTGAAAGAGAGCTTCGACGTGCATCCTTTACTACTTTCCATTCAGGTAATCACTGACTAACCAAAGTAGTCCCTAACCTCAACATATACAAAAAATGAAATTCAAACCAACCATATGCAAAATGTTGAAAACAGAACATGCTACAGTGAGGCCAGGCTATGGTTATCATACTGCAGTTGATAAATTATAGAAATTTACAAGTGAAATTGACTTGTGGGTTCAGTTCGTACCTAAATATGGATAACATACTTCAGTAAGTAACTAACAAAAATTTTTAAGCAATACTGATTTGTGGGTTCACAGTATATCAATCTGAAGCAAGTCCAGGGTTATAAATCTGAGGTAAATGAATTACAGATATTTATAGTTAATGGCTATCATATTCTGCAGCAGATAAATTAAAGAAATTTACAAGTGATATTGGCTTTTGGTTTAAAACAGTATATCAAAATGAGAATATCCATACTGAATATTTCTTTGATATGGGAGGAACATATTGACTAGAGAACACAAAAAGAAAATAACCAATGCATTAGAAATTATATAAAGCAGTGCTACTACAGTGCTGAAATGTTATACAGGTAAAACAAGCTAAGTGAATCCAGGGAGCATAAAAAAATGGATGATTAGATGATGGAAAAGAGGTTAAGGGATGAGGGCCCTACATGTGTAAAACCCTTCCTCAACAAACAAATAGTTATTAGAAATAGACAATTACATACACATATAACATATAAACAAACACACATACAATCCCTCCCTTTAATGTGCATTGATGTGTTCATACACTTACATATATTACATATATACCTAAGTATCTGTATATGTGTATGTAATAATAAATACTTCTCAATATAAATATCCATACATGGCATGGCTTACAATGTAATGCCTCTTTTTCTCTTCTATTATTATTATCATACAACCCCAGGACCCCTTCATGAAAGGGAGTTCTGGGGATATAACCCTGGGATCCCCCATTCAGGGGCTCCTGCAGCTCCAAGGCTACACTACATTCAGTAGCAGGTTCAGGATGGATTCTTTTGAATTAAGAAGGTCTTTGACATGACTGAACTCTCCTGTTTTGTCAACTGACAATTATACAGCCTCATCAAAGGTAACCTTTCACTTGCTGAGTAACCTCAAGCAGGTGGAGTCCAGTATCACCCCTTCTTTTCTAAGTACTTTATAAGTTAGCAAGTTTTAATAAACCATATTGCATAACCATTTAATGCGTAATGAGAAACTCCTCTTATCTGGAGTTCTGTTAGAAATATATATACAATAACAATGTATAATATTCGGACACATTCTACAATGTTCCAAGGCACCTACAAACTTTTACGAAGCTCACTCGCTCCACATAGCAACTTCATCACCTGTGTCGATAACTGTCTGACTTAACTGGCCTTATGAAGTAATTACCATTATCTAAACAATGTCATCTTTCTAGCATAATAGTTTTTTACTTACATGCGCATATCTAAGTTTCTTTCCAATTTATCAAAAAATTTAAATATCTGTTGTGATTATCACTCATTAACAAGTCACATTCAACAAACTTATTGTAAGTTTGTTACAATAATTCTAATACTGATAAAATATTTTTGGTGTATAAGATTACTTGCCAGGAATATAAATCCTCATATTCTTTATTACTAAGTTCTCCTTTCTTCTTGATTCACCTCTGGAGCAATTGTCAACTGTACATGTCAAGACAGTTTTTTTTAGAGATGCAATCAATCCCAAACCATACATCTCAAATGTCATGGTGAATAGCAGTGGCAGCCATAATGCTCAGTACAGGAAACTTTTACCTTGAATGGTATGTGATCTTCAACTTGCACCTTCACCATCATTAGCTTGTATTCCCTGGAAACATCAACAGATAAATTAATCATAAATAACACTATTACACACTGCTTATGTAGACTTCAAAAACTTCAGTGAAAGCACAGACATATCTAAGTTTTAGTTTCAGAATAAATAATCACTGAAAGAGAAACATGTTTAACCCACTGACAGCTGAACTGCCATAATTGGCATGGGACATTTCCAGCAGCTGACTGCGAGTACGCAATATACCATCTGGGGCAATCAAAACTCCCAGGCATGACAGCTTGCAAAGTAATGACTCAGGAAGCAACCACTGGCAAGTCAAAAAATGTTTCCATATTCTTCACCCATTTTTTTGAACTCAGCTGGTCAATTAACCATCAAAATACTTTGGGGGGATAGTAAATAATTTTTGTGCAGCTCAGGCAGCAAAAAATATTATATATAGATAATGCATATTACATAATCATAAATATAATGCATACATTTTTTTTTTCATGCATATTTGCCATTTCCCGTGTTAGCGAGGTAGCATTAAGAACAGAGGACTGAGCATTAAGAGGGAAAATCCTCACTTGGCCCCCATCTCTGTTCCTTCTTTTGGAAAAGCAAAAATGGGAGGGGAGGCTTTCCAGCCCCCGCTCCCTCCCCTTCTAGTCGCCTTTTACGACACCCAGGGAGTACGTGGGAAGTATTCTTTCTCCCCTATCCCCAGGGATAAAACAGAATGCCTTATATTGAAAATTATAAGATGACTGCATGATATCTGTATACATTATGCCATTATGGGGAACACATTGTACACTATGCAGCATTGCAGCCTGAACATCTCTTCATTTGAAAATCATCTTAAGTATGTAAGCAACATATTTCTGTACCAATACATGTATAATTTTCTTCTAAAAGAAAGTGCTTTCGATTGGTAAGAAATTATAAAAGTATATCATTTTAATCCATTATAAAATTTTTGCACTGAGGGCATACTAAATATCTAGAGTAGGCACAGTCAGTGGGTTAAAGACATCAGATGAATGAGATAACTGGCAAGTGGGTAGACAGAATATAAGTAGGTAAATGTGGTGATGACTAGAGTACTAGTAATATATTGTATAAACACAGATTTTGTACATAGAATCTAAAATGGCTCTTACATCAAAGACAATGAAAAAGATCCTAAAGAATATCAAAAATTCTAGGAATAAGAAAAATCTGGAAGTGTCATCTTGAAATTCAAGGAGAGTATACAACATAGTTTTCAAATGGCTTTTGGGAAGAGTCACAAAGATGAAATATAAAAAAATGACGATAAAGAAATAGAAACAAAATCTTTTCAATCATATGAAAGCCCAAGGAGGTACCGGATATCCAAGTAAAATATATGAGCAAAAGCAAATAACAGAGATAAATATAAGAACTAAAATCTCTGATTATTGTAAGACAATGACAAATGCTACATTACCCCTTGGGAAATGACAAGAGCAGAAAATTTTCCATGCTGCTTTGCCAAACATATCACCTTCCTGGGTTCTCTCCCTAATGTATTCCCTCACTTCCCTTTCCCAGAATGCCAAACATCTTCCCCGTACTATGTTTATATCTACTTTACTCCAATACATTTTCTTTCCCAACCTATCAAACCACTTTGAGGTATCTCTCTTACCCAACTCTGTGACATCACACCCAAATATCTCTTACACTCTTTGACATCCTACATCTCCTGAGCAATGCAGCATTACTTACTCCATCCTATATGCTAACAACTGTAGTCTCTCCAAACAACTAAATTCTGCAGCCTGAAGCCTAGAACTGTTTGGTCTAGTTCATAATTGGTCCAGCTTCCTTGCTGGACTTTCACATAGTTTTGTCTGATCTATTTTCAGTAAATTCTATGGTATTCTCATAGATTTGATAACTCTTTAATCTTCCTTGTCGAGTTGCTTTCAGGCTTAATATGTTTTCCTTCATACCCTCAATTTGTTGCCATGCACAGATTATATCTTTCTCTTCTTCTCACGGATATATTGTACCAGTTTTTCCAGGCTTTCATGGTAATTCCTGTGTTCCATCCCTAAAATTCTGCTTGTGCAGTGCTTCTGAATTCTCCTTAATTTACTTATTCCTATTTGTTTAATTGGTGACCAAATGACACAGAAGTATTCAATTTTGCTTCTTACAAGTACATCTAACTTAGTATGTACATATGCTACATTGCCTTTTTCGAGTTTGGTCCTATCTGCTCTGAATGCTTCAAAGTGATCATATTTTGCCTCGCCTCTCACTTTCTCACTGAACAACATTTTTGTCATGTTGCTGACCCACCCTGAGAGCCGAAGCCCTCAGTTCATGCCCTACCTGAATGCTCTGTCCTCCCCGGAATATTCATAACATTCTATCAGTTCAAATACTTCCATATCTTTTGTAGGAACCACAAAAGCATCAATGACTGTATCATTAACATGTACAAGTTTACTTTGTGTAATTTCTTTTCATCATTTGTGTTATTCTTCTTTCTTTTTCACTCGCAAACTTAAATTTATTGTTGACTGCCATTTCATTTATATCTAGAGTTAATTTTTTCTTCTATAAGCACTTCTCAAACATGTAATCATTAGGTGATTCTTCCTCTTGGGTTTGTTATTCTATCATTCCATCTGACACTGTTGTGAACTGGATGATCACAGATATTTCATTATTTAAAAACTCATACTTATGTTCTTGGCTTACAGTAATTCAATATTACCACTACAACTGTATAAAATTCTGTATTTATTCAAGCCTGTATGACAGTTCTTTGTCTTTAATATCAAACACTCACCATAAATAATGCTTATACCTTATCATTTTCTAATCAAATCTCCTTTTTCAATTTAGTCTCTTTTCAAGCTACTTCCACAGGTAATTCTTCATTCTGTTGGCACCTCTCAAACATAGAATTATTTGTTGGTTCTTACCCCATGTTTATTTATTTCAAATCAATATCACTCCTTCAGACATGGCTTTTAAATGGCTGATCACTGCTATCCTTTATGTCTATTTTATTTCAATATTATCACCTGATTTTACCTCCTGAGATTGTTTATATCAAGTGACCAGTAAGCTGGAATCTGCTAGTGGCTAACTTAAAATTCTGGTCTTAATATCTTACTATTTTTTTACTGATCTATATTATTTTAGAGTGTAACAGACTATTTTTCTACACCTAGTAACTTCCAATAATATTTCCAAAAGAATGTTTTTATCTTAAAATAGTATTTCAGGGTATACCATATGTCAATTATCTAGCCAGTCTAATGAATTTTCTATCCACAGTTATCTTTATAATTTTCAAACAGGCACTCTTTTGTGACTCACTGCACTCCTTTTTATTTCAATGTGATCATACACCTTTTAGCAGAACTATATTTCTTAATTCCTGTAGCCTTTCTCTTTATCTAATAATATCAATAACTTAGACATCGTTTATGAATTTGCTGAAACTGCCTTAACTTTCATTCTACAACTGATACAATGACGATCTGAGAAGTCGTTCATGATGATCTTTTGTTTTCATTACATCCGCTACATCTTCATTAATCCTTCAGTTCTTTACCATGTGGTATTTCCTCATTTTTCAAGGTCTGTTTTGGGTTTGCTTCAAATTGAGAGACAGTGTGTGCACCTACAAAAAATTTTGTCTCTAAGGCAAGGCTACAGCAGAGCACTCACAGCACACCTTGCTTGATTCGAAATGCCATTGCCACTTCAATTCTTCCTTAGTCATCAGTTCTTGGTTGATCTGACACTTTTCTAACTATCTATACAATTTTCTTTTGAAGGTTTCACAGCTCACTATAAAGGAATTCCATATCTCATTAAGAACACTGAAGCCCTTCCTGAAGAACACTAATTTAACTTATCTCAATATCTTTTTCTTTTTTTTAAAACCATTTGCTATTTTCTACCTTTGAGAGGAAGTACCAGAAACTGAGTTTTAGAGGAAAAATCCTCAACTGGCCCCTTCATCTGTTTCTTCTTTTGGAAAGTAATAATACAGGAGGGGAGGATTTCCAGCTCAACCACTCCCACCCTTCTTGGCCACCTTCTAGTCATACAGCACATTGGAGATATATGGGAGGTACTCTTTCTACCCTCTCTCTAACATTCTCAGGAAGACTTATAGATTCAACAACTCTGTTTTTTACATATGTGATGAATAATATAAATATACTATGCTTGTTTTTTGTCCTATGTTAACAATGTATAAATCATATCTTATTCTTTTTCAAGATGGTATAATGGCTTTAAATGTTTCTTGGTAGTTATTGAGTTTTACCTATAAAGTGTTTATTTATTCACTCTAGTTAATTCATTTCTGCTTGTTTTGGCTAGAACCAAACCAACGTAGCAGCATTATATTTTGCATCTTATATATTCACTAAGCATTTTCATCACTAGATTTTCATCTCTCATGAACCTGAGTTTCTCATATATGACAACTCCTAGATCTTTGTCAACTGCCTCACATTCTACCTCTTTCACTGCTGTTCTTCTGTTAGGTGTCAACATTAAATTGGCACTTGTTCCACAGCTTATCTGTCCAAATTTATATTCATTAAACTCGCTTAGGTCCTCTTCTTCCCACATGTAAAGTATACTCAAGGGAAAGAGAAAGTCTGTGTGTGTATGTATGTATGTATGTCTCCTTTCCGTCTCTTTCTGTGGTAATATGGGAAAATGGTAAAAATTATAAAAAAGTATACATTCATCATATGTTGATGCAGGTTTCCAATCTTACCTCTGGTACTTCATGTACAACCAGATTGACTGATGATGGGTCAACAGTTTCACTGACAACAGCATCTGATGATATCACACCTTCCATGTTTCCATCTATAACCATCTGCACCTGCTGTAAGAGAGAGAGTAAAGTTTGATTCATTTCTACTTTCAATGTCATTCTACCATTTACAAATTACTTTAATATGATGTTTGCCCAATATGAAAGTTAGCAAGTCTGGTGAAATTATCAGGAAAAGTGAAAACTCCAACACAAAACACACTGAACAAAGTTAACCCTGCCTAGTAAATAATATAATAGAAGTACAAAATTTTTTTCTGTAATTATTATTATTATCAATCATTATTATTATTATCATTTTTTTTTCTTTTTTTTATCTTTTAAGGCTCCAGTCAAGGACAAAAGTCCACATCAAGGTCAGGCCCTAGTTGAAATATAAAGAGAATTGAGAACGAGGGAAAAACAGACAGGGAAAGTATTTACAAATTTCTGAGAAAGTGAAAAACATGTCTCTTGAAATGAGCCAGGTC
>JAUUDW010646952.1:0-10748 GCA_032361385.1 Panulirus guttatus | reverse complement strand
TCTCTCTCTCTCTCTCTCTCTCTTATCCCCACACGTAGGGCATTCCCTCGTGTCCATCTCCCCCTCCTCCCTTCCTGTGATGTCCCTCTCCTCAGGTAAGAGTGCCCATCGGCCGAAGACATGCTGGAGGTGGAGCGGCTGGGGCGAGAGACTGGCTGAGATGGCCGGCATGATTCATACGACCCAGTTCAAGTCTTAGGGAAGGTGGGCGCACCTCCGCTTACCCTCGACACCACTACCACCACCATCACCATAGTGCCATCACTATTACCACTGTGGTACGACCATCTTGATCTGTTACCACCATCTGTATCAGCATTACCGTTACCACGTCCACCACAAACATCTCCATGACCTTTTTTTTCAACCGAAACCAACGTGGCTGCCATGAAGTAACGTGTTAAACATTAAGTTCTTGACTTTTTCGCGCCCACGGTTCACCTCAGGTGTGACAAAAACGTACCATTCACCAACTGTGTTTTAAATGGAGTGACCAGATGAAAAAATTTCAGAGAGATGAACAATTCGAGTTGAATACATGAAGAACGGTTTCCTGATCGATGTTGAAGCCATACGGTGTAGTACGCTCGGCGATACACTTCCCAGACCCCTGGCAGTACTCAGGGCGTAAACAAGCAGCCAAGAGCCGCAGTGACCCAGGCTGCCGTGGTGGTCTGGTTCATGCCCCAGAAAAACTTGTTTGCAAGCCAACAGGCCATCCACCCTACCTGGCTTTCCCTCCCCCTACCACCCCTCCTAATGCGCTCTTCTGACGAGCAACAGCATCAACCAGATCTCCCTCCCACCACGGCCCCTCCCACTGGATCTCCCTCCCACCACAGCCCCTCCCACTGGATCTCCCTCCCACCACGACTCCTCCCACTGGATCTCCCTCCCACCACGACCCCTCCCACTCATCCAATGATCCACCTTCTGGAACTCCTTCCCGTACGACCCTGTTACTGGATCTCCCTCTTACCACGACTCTCCCACTGGAACCTCTCATCCCACGACCCTCCTCCTAGTCTTCTCTCACTCTTCCACCACACACACACACACACACACACACACACACACACCGAGGTTATGCAACATATCAGAAGGGCATCAGGCGGGGACCTGCCGACTCGATAGTCACGACTACCGTGTCGAAGCGACTGTGGCCATCTGGAGCACGTCATGAACCCCACTAATCACCATCATTTAACCGCTCGGTGCCAGTCAGACAGTTAGATGACGAGAGTGGGGAGGGGGAAGAATCCTTGGTGTGTCCCGAGTTGCGTTAAATACAGCCGTCCAGTCGATCCCTCAAGACCCAGTGGGCATCTTTCCAAACAAGTGACCATATCTGGGGAGACACCGCGGGGAGCGAGCTTACCGTGTGACCAGTCAGCCGTGACACTGGCCACACCCTCCTCCTTGCCCCACTGACTGTTGGACCTCGTGGTACAGGCAGGAGTGCCCTGTCTCACACAGTGTCCCCTGTATCCTATCCTCGCCGAAAACATGTATCTACATACTGGAACTCGTGATTCCACGTGAAGGTTTACGCATGTGTCCAAGGATACCCGTGTGTGAAGGCAGGGCAGGCAGATGTGTCTGCAAGTGTACCTGTGTCTCAAGGTGAGTGAGTCTGTCTTACGCTGATTCCGGAGGTCTTCTACCGCCACAGCCCGGCCTCGGTCCAAGCTGCCATACTGCTGCTCCCTGTGTGTTCGATGTCCCTTAGCCAACCTGGGTCTCGGAGTTGGCGTCTCGCAAGCATGTCTCGTACTGAACTCGTGTGTGTGTATGTCATTAAGTGTGCCCCTACTTCCAGTAAGTATGTGTCATTAAGAGCTCCCCTGCCTCCGGTAAGTACGTGTCACTAGGCATATCCAGTAAGTAGGTGTCAAGATCATGTGTCCCTCACCTCCTGGACACATGTGGCCCGTAAATCATGGCCTTGATTAGGGCTTTAGTTGCCCGTGCCGTCTCAGCTAACATAAAAAAAAATCATGTGTCAGTATCAACACATATACATATCTTACCCCCGAAACTTACCCATATATATAGTTTACATGTAATCATTCTTACAGCTGTTTATACGTATCTTCCTTTGCTCCAGGTGTTTGGATCTGAAGGTGTGACAAGGTCCTCAGCTGTGTGTATATGTGTGCAGCACGTGCACGTCTTCAGCTGTCTGTGTGTATGCGTGTGCGTTTCTAGGTGTGTAAGCCTCTCTACTTCCAGCTGTAAAGATTAGGTATCACCCTGCTTGTGCCTCCCTGATATACAAGAAGCAAAATATTTTCTCAATCCGCTAGTCATATGAAGGAGTCCAGGGGTTTCAGTCCCCACGATCGGCAGGGAACACAATTTGCTGTCTTCACTACGAGTATTCATAACCATTGCGACTCTCCACCATAGATGACTAACAATGAATTCTCCCCCAAGCCGGCGTGAGTCCGTCCGTCCCTCCATCACTCACCCCCCACACGTTGAGTCACCTCCCACTCCCTGGCCAGCTGAGTCACTGGCGTCTCTCGGATACTTCCGGAGAGGATCTTCCTTTAAGAGTTAACTCATCGAGTCTTGGGCAGTGCTCGTCACAGCCCCATTGTCCATGGTCTCGCTTCCCCATCTTTGGTGTGAGCCATCCTCCTCCAGGCTACCCACCCTCCCTCATCTGTTCCTTCCCTCGAGTGGAGGACCACGTCCAAGGGTGAGTCACTGGCTATATCATGCCTGAAATTTCATTGACCAACACCGAAGAGGCGTGTGTTTAGAGTTTGTAAATCTCTAGGCATATAAAATGAACATAATGCAATACATCTGCCTACCTTCCTCACCAAAGAGTTTGCATAAAGTATAAAGGATAAAGTGGCTTCCATGATGCAACAGAATGCTCGGTAAAACCTTCTAAATAAGAATCTATTTCATAATCCTTCATAAAAACACAGAGAGCAGGTGAGGAAACTCCAGACAGGCCTTGGCCACAGACGAAAAGCCCACGCATTGCCCCGAATGGACTTAAAGAAGACCAATTGAGCTTTCCCGTTCTCTTCTGTGTGACAACGGCCTCGTAAAGCCGAATAACAGGTCGCAAGAGCTTCATAGAACCGAACATCCCGCACCAATGACTCCCAATTAAGCATTAAAACACGTAGCAGTGGATCCATCCCCCACTGAGCTGCACGGCACTTGAGTCAGCAGGCCATAAATGGTGGCGAGTGCAAGGGCCAGGCTGAGATGACGGGTCTAAGAGCAAAAACAGCGACACAGACCCCGTCACCCCGCGCCCACGGCCTCTGCTGACAGGGTCACTTACGCCTACTGCCATACCCTGCCTCCTCCTCCACAGAACGGTGCATAGCACATGAGTGATGTCCAGAACCTCTCCTAAAACTCGGCTAAGCGTGACCCAACGTGACTTCAGTCCAGCTTTCTTAGCTCATTACCAAGAAACGCTTATCTCTTTTTTACTGCAGCGTAGAAAATAAACGAAAATCCAACAATGGATTCCCAGAGGTTAAAACGCTGACGAGTCAACAGAAATGACCATTGAATAACAGACGCGAGTTTCACAAGAAGGAAGACTAACTTCTGTCATTGATGTCTGATGCTTTCACTCGCCAGACACTGTGTAGGGAAGACACAGGCAGGGCGCGCCGCGGTAGGGTGCGCCCCTGACAACGGGAAATGCTTCATGCCCGTTGTAGGACGAGAGAAAAAAAATCAGAAACAGATACATGTGAGAGGAGTCAACACAGGAGGACCAGGATTTCATATGTACTCAGAAAGTAGAATGGAAATAGATATAAGTAAAGTAGTCATAGAGAGAGAGAGAGAGAGAACACCGTAGGTGATCGGTCTCTTCTTAATATTCAATCCTAAACTTCAGCGCCAGAGGACAGTAATGCAGCAGCCAAACCATTCACGTCTATTTGACGCAAGAACAGTACTAAGAAATATCGCCTTCCTCGGTGGACTGCTTACTTTTGTCCGTAATGTCGGGGACGAACGAGATTAACGTCCGTCCTTGGTAGGAGCAGCAAGGACGCTGGTCTTGCGGTGGTCATCACCGGATGCCAGGCGAGGTCGGTCGATGCCAGACTCCACACATGAGGCGGTCACTACCGGACGCCACCCTTGAAGTGGTCACTGCCGGACGCCATTTGATCTCTCTCTCTCTCTCTCTCTCTCTCTCTCCTTCCCTGAATTAAATGTACGTGAGGCCATCGATACCATAGCCTAGAATGAATCAATTTTTCACTAGAACGACTCGAGGCAATATGTTTACACATACACGAATACCCGAAGTTTGTAAAGTCGATGGCATGAAAGTGAATTACGGTGAAGAAGAAGATCGATGGATGTGTGTTGAGTGTGGTGGGTGTGCGTGACGCGTGAGCGACGTCGAAGGGCGTGACTGGCGACCACATCCATGTAGGCTGTGAGTGAGTGTGATGTCGATGGAGTGTGTGACGAAGAGTGATGAAGAGATGAAAAGAGTGACATTGACGGAGAGTTTGACGCAGTGCAATGCATGTGTGACGGAAGATGTCGCTGAAGGCGTCGCCGGCGGAGGTCACGATGCCCTTAAGGAGTGAGGATCGGGAGACATGAGTGAAGGCGGTGAGTGAGTGAGGAGCGGCGCCAGTAGGGCTAGGATGAGACTAACGGCTGCCGGCACCAGGCGGGTGTTTGCTCGTAGTGTTTGGCAGATGACGGGGGTGTACGCTGAGGGGGTTGTTTGCAGACGTCAGTAATTACCCACGGTAATCACCCTGGCCAACACTTCCTCCTCATCTAAATTATCCAGCAGGTGCAGCCACTGTACCAGTAACATGACAAAAAGATTACAGCGAATTTGTAATCTAATTTGTCTTTCGTGTTTTATTAAAGGCTAACCTGTACTTATGAGCACAGAATGACTCGAAGCAATATGTACTCGAATAACCAGAGTTTGTGAAGTCGATGACATAAAAGTGATTCACAGATAATAAAAACTTTAAACATTTTAAAAGACAGGATTTTCACTTCTTCCAAAATTAGTTAATACTTTCTCTTGTCTCTTCCTTTCCCTTTCATCCTTCTCTCTCTATTTCACTTAAGGCCCGGCCCTTGATGTGGACTTTGGTCAGTGACTGGAGCCTCCAACGTAAGAAGAAAAAAAAAGGGCAAGAAATTACACTGTAGGAAGACAAATGCGACTCAGGCATTGTGCCTTACACAGAACGCACTCCAGGGCAAACAGGGACGGAGGTAAGCACCTGACCATGAGAATCACCCACGGGGGAATTTCCGCTGCACCGTCCAGATGGAGTAAACAGAGAAGCAGGAAAATAATTGATGTTCATCCGTATAATTTCCCCTCACGGAAAGGGTAAAAATAGTTCATGTCAAGAAATACCAGGCTGCCTGCTGTGCATGGACAGAACAGTTTCTTTCGCCATATTACTGTGCAACGATGATATCGCTAACTTGTGGTTCTACATGCGCATGCAATCGGATCACTTTCATAAAGGCAACTTAGGGTTATATGATTGTTACAGTTACGGTCTGAGCTGATGAATGAACTTTTAAACAACGTTATCTATGCAGTTTGTGAGAGAGAAGCTGCTTAATCAGGCAGGTAATACACAGTTAACCAAGATAAGTAAGCTTATACACAAATGAAAGTAATGAAGTTACCTGCGTGGCAGCCATGCAGACTTACGAACATAGTGATAAATCTCAGGATTATAAAAGGGGATCGAGACAAGCAGGTTCCGCAATGACTAAATCAAGCCTCTTAAAAGTTCATCTATAAATCTTTAGGAACGTTTTCCACGGAGGCTCATCAAGAAAAGGCTTCCTGACCAGCAAATTTCTTCCAGTTTTTCGTATAAAATCATGAAACATTGTACAATCTAATCAAGAACTAACTGTACGGTGGTCGTGCAAACTGATGCACAGTTAGGATTGTTAGTTTCCCCGTGAGCTGACAAAGACATTGAACCCAACGAGTTCTTAAGATAACGTAGATGACGACTAAGCCAAGAGGCATGCACAGCTTCAGGCATATTCCTGTAGGCCATGTCAGGCCGGATGGAGGCTTTATCATCAAGCCTTTCCACATTGTCTTGATTGCTTCTTACCAGTGTAGGAGTCACAGCCGGGAAGTTATGTTTATGTTAACTAGATTTACGTTTCGTGTCGGCTGACTTTACCTACGGTGTTGGCCAACTCGACCTCACCCACTAAGTGAGAACGCGTCACTAAGAGTGCTGTATAGTGGGTGTGGCAGAAACAGCAAAGTATGCAGAAAACAACAGCGTCAGTCGTAGATACAGCAACGGTGCAGATAACAGATACACCAACGGGATCAATAGATAAAGTAACAGACATGGCAACAGCAACAATAGGAACACATACAAAACAACAGCAGCATGGGGAAACACAAATAAACCGTACCATCAGTAGCAATACAGATACAACAGCTTCAGTAACGCAGATACAACACCACCAACAGCAGCAGTGGAAGCGTCGATACAACGACAACGGTGTCATGAGTAAACCTACACCTCTTTCGCAGCCGCCAATGAGGAATGGTGAAGTCCACCCAACTGGAGCGTCAGGGATACACCGTCAAGAGCACCTGAGGCATCACCAGCGGGTGAAAGTTTGGAGAGAGAGAGAGAGAGAGAGAGAACGAACTACTCCGCCTGTAGTAGTACCTGGGAAAGTCAGCTTTCCCACAAGCAGAGTCGAGAGTGCAAAGTCACTAAGCCGACCCGCCCGCCCCGCTTCTATAAAGGCCACATTCACACGCTAACTCACGCTAAACTCCACCTTAAAAGACTGGCATTAACAGATGTAGAGCGAACGGGCTCGTCGCATTATCATGACCTTCTCATACCCCTCGGGATGCTGATCGTAATGACCGAACTACACACATGACAAGCAGTAAAGCAGGCAAACCCCGGCCATCAATTCGGCATGACATTACTGACGAAGACTGTCTTGTCTCTGGTCTCACGCCTTGTGGGTCATGTGAGGCGCTTGCCAAGCTCTCAGCATCAGCTGAGCTTGCATGACACAGGCTCGTGTGTGTGTGTGTGTGTGTGTGTGTTCACGCTTGCGTTGTCACACAGCTGATGTTGACGTCAGCAGTGGTGGCCCAGGCGTCAAGGTCAGCCAACGACAGTGGGGTTCACTGCTACCTTGTTCTCGTTCACCACACCTGCACTACCTACCGTAGGAGCACCATTACCTCGATCTGGCCTCCCACATCTGCACTACCTACCGTAGATGCACTACTGCCTTGTTCTAGCTCCCATACCCACACAGCTTACCTTTAAAAGTCCGCAAATGGTTGTTTCCGACGCCCAAGTTGGCTGAGTGAAGTCGAAAACGTGGCGTTGTTCGTCCGCAAAATATCCTCTCATACACGTCTTTGGTGGAGCGTTCTCCCGCGCACGCACTAAACACCAGAGAATTCTCAGACGTTTGCTGAAAAAATGTGTTTCAGTTGCGAGTCACCACGTCTACCCTCAACGTCAGTTGTTCCGATGTGGAGGAGGCACAAGGCAGAGAGACACTGACGGGCCAGAGAGGTTTGTCCTACTGAACCATAGCTTCGCCTGCCGAGTTTCGTAAAATCCCTCTCGTTCTGCTCCTCAAAATTTACACTTCACTAAGCTCTCACTTCTGGGAATACATCTCCAAAAGGGTTAGTCAGGGCCACCCCGCGCCGGCACGTAGGTGAGGGTGGGTGTGTGTATGTGTGTGTGTGTGTGTGTGTGTGTGTGTGGAGGAGGAGGGGGTGAGGCGGGGAACCACCTCTTGTCGCTCCTCCTGGGCTGGATGCAACGCGTGACGTCATCACCTTCTCCGAAAACGTTGTCTTGGCGTCACACACGCTGCCGCATCCGGCCAGCGGGACACCCATCCCAGACACTCCTACGCTTTGGCACCCGCGGCGGAAGGTAAGCATTTCTGCCTCTTTCTCTCCGTTAGCGCTTTCTGGTTTGTGGAGAGTCGTGAGGGGTACCTCAGAAAAAGCTGGTACTATGTTTGTGAATGAATGTGACATTTGCGTAACCTCCAGGTAGGAGGTTCACCCGAAAGACAGATTTTTCTGAAATGCGTATAACCATCCCGAGTTACAGATTAGCACAGTCGGTAATGGAGGAAGGACGAGGAACGGCCCAAAGGTGGAGAAGGAGAAGAAGGAAGTGATGGTGGCGCTCATAGTGTGGGTGTTGTTTATGGTGGAGGTGGCAGGGTGTGGCGTCACCACAGGAGCATCCTTTAACTTCACGGGGAACTAAACTTCTCGTCCCCCCACCGCTTCTTCCCCAACCCTACCGTCTCATCAACGTGTTTTCCATTCCCTGTCGCGTTGGTAAGTCCCTCTTGCCTTTATCCAACTGATACCGGGAAGAAGTGTCACCTTATACCACCAAGGACAACTGGTCAAAAATGAATTCAGAATGATCTTTCGAAACACGAGATTGGAAATGGCACATCCACTTCCAGATGAGTCTGAGAGAATATTCACTATTTCGAAGCCTTGGATGTTGAGGAGGAGGAGGAGGAGGAGACCAACGTCAAGAGAGAACTAAATTTTCCTCAGTGAAGCCTTATTGTGACCATTGCTCCCTCGCGCTACTCGCCTTACAGCTTCAACTAAACAAAATGAAGGGAATCCTGAGTGACGTCTGAGTCTGGTCTATTAAAGGCGAGACTGACAGTGATGCCACGTCGTGATGATGCAGCAGCACCTCCTACCACACGTACCGCACCATCTCACCACATGTACCACACCATCACCCACCACCTTCTCCCACACATGTACCATCGCCACCATACCCACCATATGTATGTACCGCCAAGCACTCGTCCTCGAACCTTGAACTTAACGATTTTCCTCCTGTGTGGGGTGCCCAGGTCATGGCTACTTCCTCCTACACCAAAGCTTGTGAAATGAGTCACCACACCGAGAGCCTCCTAGACTTGATTATGAGATGTAAATCAAAGGTTAACAATTTAACTACTCCTCCAACAATCACCTGCAGCTTCCTGGGACCCTTCTCTTGCTAACCATCAAGGAGGACAAGTGCATGTTGTAACGAACCTTCCTCTGTTGCGAGCGCTTCTCTGAGAAGAGGATAAGAGCTGCATCCATCCATATCATCAGGTTCTGTATATCATTCGTGGAAAACTGGCAAACAACAGTGTGAGGAAGTCAAGTCTTATCAGTTACTAGAAGCAGAAGCAACATATAGTTGAATGACATGTAGAATAATCTCTAGTTCGCACAACGCGGGCAGGACCGTTAAGTAGTCCCTGCGCTTATATCCTCTCCTTACAAGTGTTGCAGACACAACAAGAAACAAATGAATGGCAATTGTGTAGCATAATTGTCTACATGTTTGTGCAATCATTTCTTTGCAGAATTACTGCTCATCAGTAATTCACTGACTCGAAAGATTTTTGCTTTTTCTAAGATTATTACTATGGGTCGTTCTTTTTTTCGACGGGAGGTGGTTGGCGACAATCTAAGAGTCTTAATTTTACGTGAAAAACATGATTTTGGAAGGACTACAGCTGAACCGTGCGTCACACAGTTTGTCATACAACTCGTACGTAGACCTTACGACACAACCCCATCATAACAACGCGAACAGACTGAGACGGAAGGGGGAACCTTGCTAAGAACACAGGTGTCATGTAGTCTCAAGGAGAATAATCTGGACAGAAAGGTCATAACGCAGCTCCCAACACCGCTAACCGGATGACGGTGTCGTCAACACACTACGTTCTATGGGGCATTCAACCAGGTGAACTGAGGGAGTGAGTGAGTATTTCCTTAAGAGACGACGCCTACGCAGCATAAAGAGACATATGAAGACGCCCCTTAACATCTTCAGGACACGAGGATTATCTAATGTATACAAGCGTTTATGTTTCATTACAGTTTTAAAGCAAAAAGCTTTTTGTGCCAAAAATACACTGATAAATACCCGCAATTTTTTGGTATTTTTCAAACGGTACTGGATTTGCTTGAGAACCTGAGGATAAGGACTTTTACATGATGAATACAAATCTTGGTTAAGATATTGTTTGGGAGTCATTAACGAAGGTTATTTCGTATTTAAACGGTATCTGTCGTCTAGAGGAAGCATTTTGAGATATTTTCCAACATTATGTCATGTAGAGAAACGTTTCATTACATTTTATTACAGTTTGAAAAGTTTTTTAACTATTACCTGCAATTTTTGGTATTTTCGGAGGCTAACAGAATTGCTTGGAAACTTTAGGATAAGAACAAGGGTACACAAGAGAAGACGCCCCCTCCCCCTTTATATCTTCAAGGAGACGGCTGGCAGGCAGCAGAGCCACACGTCAACTGTGTCACAAAGAGTTCGTCGAATGGTAGGTTGGTTCAGTTGGCATTTCCACGTCAATAGTTGTCTAGTGAGGTGATTCGAACAAAACCCCTTTGACGTCAGAGAGTTATTACAGAAATTAAATCAATAACCCAATGGTCTGTTTGCTGCTTCATTTCAGTTGTATCAGCTGTGCATTTCCTTTCGTTGTAACCGTAAACTAGAGTCGGCTGTAAACTATATCGGCAAGTACTAACTCAGTTATATATACTCTTTGAAGAAAAGATATGAGTCAGATGTAAATAAATGTGGCTAGCGTCCCTGACCGTGACGCATTCACGGGCCGCCCAGGGTCGAGCGCATAGGTTCGAATCCTGGTCGCGGCAGTCG
>JAUUDW010646941.1:0-10749 GCA_032361385.1 Panulirus guttatus | reverse complement strand
CTTTGATTACTATAATTGAGACAAATGAGCCTTAGAAGGGTACTGGCCAGCCTTTAACAGCTATGCCATCAAGGGGGAGGATGTCTGTGGCCTACGCAGACGCTGGAGGCAAGACACATACTCAGATCACAGCGGGTCCAATTCAAAACAAAATAAGCTTTGGTGAGAATGGCCCAAGCAGAAGTCGTGTATCCAGAGAAAGGTGAACCAGCCTTCAAGTGGGACTCCACCGAGGACAGAGAGCGTGGCCAGCCTTCAAGTAAGACCTTACCGAGGACAGAGATCGTGGCCAGCCTTCAAGTAGGACCTTACCGAGGACGGAGAGCGTGGCAGAAGACTTGGAGTCGCCCTCGGGGTTCCTGGCCACGCAAGTGATCTCGCCCATGTCTCCTTCAGTAGCGGAATCGATCTGGAGACAGACGGTGCCGTCGGGCTCGACCAGCTGCTTGAAGTGCTTCCCGTCTATGCTCAGGGGCTGGCCGTCCTTCAGCCTGGTGATGGAACGGGAATGCCATTAACTCACTCGTAGGCAAACGGCAGTTCGTAAGTAACTACCCCATCAGGTAGGTACTGGCTGCTCGTTAGTACGACAGAGGGAAAGTATAACAAGTTCTCAAAGGAGAATGTAATTCAGAGTGACTATTAGACTGTCAAAGCAATAATGACCAGTTAAAACCATATGTGACTGTAGTACTGACTGGCCAATGCTCAGAAAGAGAACACCTGACTAATCATCATCGTGCAATACATCTATGACCATACATGACTGGATTTGTGACTGATTGGTTGAGGATGAAAAAAAACATATATTGGGAATTAGTGATCCGTAACTGAACTCAGAAGTCGTTGGCTGTCACACAAATTGTTACCTTTCACTTTCCTGCAGTTTATGTTCTTGACTAACATGTCGCCCATATGTTTTCATTGGCCATAATAGCTTAAAACACCCTCATTTAAGTGCCTTGCTAATGACCTCTTCACAGTACATAACCCTCTCAACATTTTCATTCTGTGTCTCAATAAACATCAAAATCATTTAAGTGATACATCTGCGGGAATTAACGGCAAAAACTGAGAATAATTGAAAGGTCATCTAAATATAAATGGAAAAAGGAGAATAACACGTCATTAAAAACATCTTAAATTTATAAAAATCACTTAAAAACAACAAATCCAGAAACTTTTTTGAGCGGGTGGAGGGATATTCTTTGCGACTCCCACAATCTTCGTCTGAAGTTTAAATTTCCACCAGTTTGGTGTGAGATTCAACTACGAGATGATCTCTTCTGAACTTTCCAACACCTCCTTTTATCAAAATCTCTCTCAGTGGCCGGATAAGCTGAGCTAAAACAGACTCTGATTACATCCGTGGGAGATGCCAGCACCACGGGCATTACTCCACAGGAAATTACATTGGCCCAAAGACCTGAAGTTACTATATTTCAAAGTGCTGTTCAAAGGACATGAGGTCTTCCACTCCCAAAGCGAAACGTCTAGCGGGTTAAAGAGCTCCTGAAGAATACCTGTATAAATGCATTTTGCTTTTTTTATGCTTATCTGTTATATCTATGCGAGGCAGCAACAGGAACTAAATCTTATGACAGATACGACAGTGATAGTTCTGTCAATCTTAATGTGTTTTATGAATATTTTAATCTCACACCAAAATTCTTGTTAAAAACTCAAAAGTAACGTCAGAACTGAGCAGTAATTTTTCAAGATATGTCAAAACTGCATCAGAGTCTCACATAAACGATATCCAAACATGGAGAAAACATAGACAGAACAAAAAAGAAATAACATCTTCAATCCATGATTCCCTCCCAGTCTAGCTAACTTGAGAGTAAGTTATCCAGAACCCATTTTGAGTGACCTAACTTACGAGTAACTTATCCTGAACCAATTTAGAGCGGTCCAACTTATAGGTAACTTATCCTGAACCCATTTTGAGTGACCTAACTTATAAGTAACTTATCCTGAACCAATTTTGAGTGACCTAGCTAAAGGGTAACTTACCTTGAACCCATTTTGAGTGACCTAACTTAAGAGAGAGTAACTTACCATTGGACCTCTGGCATTGGAGACCCACCCAGCTTGACCTCCATCCTGACGGGGTAACCCAGGATGACCTTGCTGGCTCGCAGGCTCTGCAGGAACTCTGGCTTGGACGGCGGGGCTGGAGAGATGAATGGAGAGACGTAGAACGTCGGTGGAATAAGACAGAAATCATATGATAACTGACAAGTTGAAAGATATAACAAAAATAAGTAATTCACTAAGGAATGACATAGTCAGGTCCATCTAGGAGTTCTAGTTTAGCCAACAGCGCCCCTGGACGAATGAAGGGACTCACAGCTGACGGTGAGAGTCGTCTCGGCCTCTGCAGTGCCTTCGTCATTAACGGCGCTGACGGTGTAGTGTCCGGCGTCCTCGTGGGTCACCACCTTGAACTCCAGGTAGTAGAAGCCGTCCGCCGTCATGCCCGTGTCGATCACGTCCGTAGGGTACACCTGGCGACCGTCCTTCAACCTGGTGGTGCAGGAGGCGTGATGGTAAGTAACTCCTGAGGGAGGAGCGACGGTAAGTGAAGTGGACGGTGATGGAGAGTGTATAGGGTTTTTGCCGATGGTGGAGGTGAGGTCAAACACCTGTCTGCCGGTGAAGGAGACATCTGGTGGCCAAGGGTCGTTTAACGTGCAGGTAGCGTCAATGTTCTGATGACGCTAACAGCAGTTGATTGCAATTAGAAAGGCACGAGAGCGAGGCTACTTACATACCCATAATCAATGGATAAAATGTTATGTCTGTAATACTGGATATCTGGACATCTTTACAGTGTGCTTAACACTTAGTAACTCCATCTCACAATACTCCACTGAATTATTCAATGCACTGATCAAATGTGGGAAAGTTGCTGAGATGGTTGTAATATGAGATAATGCAACTATGGAACAAATGAGAGAAGTGAAATGTATTGCAAATGCAATGAAATGGTGGTTCCTCTTGCTGACTGTAATCAGTGGATATGATTGGGACATTGCTCACTAGAAAAGAATATTAAATATGTGTGAAAAGAGTCATATGAATTGTTCTGAACACATATAAAACAGAAATGCTATTGTGTCATACTCATTTTACTAACGCATGCCAATCATCTTGGTAAATGAAGAAAGCGTCTGTATGTCAAATACAGTCTTCTGAAAAATTTACATTAAATAAATCTTTTGAAAAATCTTAACACATAAAAAAAAAGTCCATCAGCAGCAAATCATATATAAAGAAAGTTTATCACTAAAAAAGAAGCATGAATACATTCATTATTTTCATTATAATTATCATATAACCCCAGAACTTTCCAAATATCTAAGGCGGCTCCAGTAACTCCATGGCTGCGCCACAATCAGTAGCAGGGTAAGGATGAACCCTACTGAAGTGAAAGGTTTAGTCTGTGCTCTGTTCCATCAACTGACTATGAGACAGCCTCGCCAAAGGGGACATTTTACTAGTTACCTCAAGCAGGCAGAGTCTGGGAGCACCTAATGGGTAACGTATACGAAGTCAGGCTTTAAGAACCAACCAAGATAGGTCTATCTATTCCCTAAATGGAGTATGTTTAGTGACGTCGTCCTCATCTGTAGTCAAGATATTAGTTGGGGAAGCTACCTACACCAATGCATTTGGCTCAGTACCCGTAAAAGTATCTTTGGTAATTTGTTAAATTCAGGCGAGACGTTAGTCTACCCTTTGACCTCCTCAGGTCATTGAAGACCAACTTACCATTTGACCTCTGGTTTGGGGTAGCCAGTAATCTTGGCTTCGAAGATGCCACCCTTGTTCTCCATGACCTCCAAATCCTTCGGCTTCTTGGCGATATTCGGTTTTGTACGCTCCGCTGAAGGCATCAAAGATTATCAGAAAAAATGAATACAAAAACAGCATCAGTAGCTACTCATCTATCTATCATCCTTTGATTCCTAAATCTAAGGGGTTGTTGCAAGGGCACTAAAACTCTGCAGTATCACTCACCCCCTTTCCCACCTCTCTCTTATATTCCATCATCAACCCATCTTCAGGATGTTTACTTAAACAAGGATCTCCACACTTTTAAGGAACTCCTTACTTTTTCCACACTTTACACAGCAAATTGATTCATTAACAGCGTCCTTCATCAACTGAATCCAAAGACTCCAATCATGCCACTTTCATATACATAAATGCACATTACAGAATACGAGCAGAAGAAAACCTGTGAATGAGAATATCCACATACACAGAGGTGCAAGGAAATGAATACTCAAAATACAAAAATGTGTAGCCATTGCCTGAGGTTACAAAGAAAACGAGGATCCTCAGAAAAACGTAATCTGGCTGCTTGCATACAAAAGAACAACGGAAAGGCCATAAAATACCAAAAACCAAACATGAACAAAAAAAAATTGTCATTCCTTCGATGAATTACAGGTTTGAATTAGGCAAGCCCCTGGCAAATGTGTCAAGAGACGAGTACATTCACAAAAGCAGGAATTAAAAGTCACTGAATCTCTTGGCTTTAAGTAAAAACCTAACCTAACCTATATACTTATCAATAATTCTAGCTATGGCCACTCTGCAAAGGCATCATGGTTAAGCATGATCACCGTAATTCTGTCCAATATCTGCAGATTAGTTCAAACTAATGAATCTATGCATTGTAATTATCCCTTTGATGACATATGAGAATTAGTGTCAAGGGTGATTAAGGAAACAATTATCATTATAAAAAGTACCTTCATATATGGAATGCAAGTGAAATATGTGGCATATTATTTCTTAAATTGGATTATCTAATTAGATTCGATTAGCAGCCTTATCTTGACCTGATATCACGGGGAAGCAAATCGTAATCAAAAATTAAATCCACACAAGACCTGCACCTGTTGCTTCTCAATCAGTATACAACTGCAAAAAACAGACTTGCCTCCAAGAAAAGTTGACTAAGACACTCCCAAAAAATTCATTTCAGAAAGCCTTAATGCAATGACCAGCTGTGAAGAACACGACTCTTTTTTTCCAAGCTTTGTTTTTACAAATCACAATACAGCAACAGGTTTTGCTTGATGTCTCATTCCAATATCTGGATAAGAACGAGCAAAGGCTTTACGAAAACTTCCACTCCAGCGATGCTTCGACCCCAACTTTAGCTCAAAGGAACAAAGCAGAGAAAAAACTCTTGCATTCAATAGATTACCGAGCGATGAATTATTCACAGAAGCCGTTAGGAATCATCAGTGATTAAGAAATGGTCTTTCACCTATATAATTCCCAGTCTGTCATCAATGTCCTTCTTCTTCTTCCTCCATCTCTCTTTTTCTCTTTCTACCCACCGTGCTTTTTTCACCCTTCCCTCTTCTTTCCCCAAGCCTAGCAGCTGTCTCCCGACTCCATCTCCTTCCTACCTTTAACTCCTACCTGACGTGGTGACCTTCCACGTAACGACCCAGTTACCTCTGACGATGAGGGCAGTCTCGGTGCTGGTCTCATTCAGCTCGTTCTTGAACTTGAGGCGGTACTGGCCCGAGTCTGCCGAAGAGGCTTCCACCAAGGTGAGGGAGATGGTCGCCTCGCAGTAGGACGTCTTCTTGATCTCGATCTTGACCCGGCCTGAGGCTTCGCACACGTCCCCGTCCTTGGTCCTGATAGTGGATAATATTGGGGGTAGGGATGAGCGAGACGTGAGATAAGTCGGGCTTCGGTAAGAGAAGAGAGGCGGAGGCATTGGGGTACACAGGTAAACGAGAGGACGGAAAGAGAAGGGTAAATACCAAACACGAGAATCAGCCTGTGTCTGGATGGCCTGGCCGAAAAGATTTACATGCAGGAAAAAGGGGATGAACATCACCAATGAAATCAACACCTTGGGAGACACTACTACTAGAAAATCTAAAGGGTTATCCTTTACTAGTGCTATCACTCAGAAATAATAGAATATTTTTATTCGGTTAGATAAATATTCATTAATAACATACGTTAGAGATCCTTGTTATGTTATGCCATGTCCATAAAGTCACACTTTTTTTTTAGGCAGTTTTGTAAGGTTAAGCACTAAAGCCCAAACATTATTTTTCCTTTTTCATTATTAGTCTCTCGCCCTCCTACTCTCTTCTCCAACCCTTATCTTAGTTATCATTCGCATCTTTATCCCACTATCCATCGTTTTTCCCAGTCCTCCACTTATGCCTCTAAAAAACTTCCCGACTGAACAGATGAAAGAAGGCCTAAGAGGGGTCTTTTACAGATTCTAATGGTCTGCGTGGCATATTTTACCCTGAGAACTCCTTTATTCCATCCCACTACTGTTCCCTCTCCTTTTACTCCTTATCCCTCTTCTCCTCTTCCACGAATACCTTCTGAAGGTAAGCCAAGAGGAAGAGGTCCTCCTCAACTTGATGGGGAGAAAAGTGACTTCAGGGACATGTCTTGTGTCCGCTTCATTTTCCATTCCTGTGAACCCTCTCACACTCACTCACTCCTTTCTTCTTCCCCCTGACTTACCAGATGAAGGTCGGCCTTGGAGAGGCCCTGATCTTGGCGGTGAGGGTGACGTCCTCTCCCTCCGTGCCCTTCGTCAAGTTGTCCAGGCCCTCCACCACCTCGCACGGTAGCTTTTTCTGCGTCAGCTCAGCCGTCGAGCTGCAGTCGCCGACAAGGCTCTTGGCTACTGCCGTCACCTGCAGAGCCAAAGAAAAGTTAGAACAGTGAGAGTCAGTAAGATTCAGGTCATTTCTGAAAACAGAAAACGCTACTAAACGCAAATGTCGTTGTATCTGGACATATCATGGGCTGGATGAATACGTGTACGTGTGTATACACAAAGAACCAGGTACGTGCACGTGTACAACTAGGAGAAACCTGACATTACAGTTCATAGACGACTGAAACGAGTCACTGAAAAAGAATGGTAGTCGCTGATTTCGAAGTTTGCCTCCAATGTATATGCAGGTCAGGGCAATTTAGTTTTGATAGGGTGCTGCAGTACTCATCAACATGCATCCGCATGTGGAGTTATATGTCTTTATATTAAGCAGTGGCAGAACACTGAAGATGGATACAAAAGATGTGGACGCATACCCGGGTAATCCCCTCTCAATCAGCTGCCTCTATGCTTGTTTAATTACTCAACTTCCCCCATGAACCACCGCTGTTTCCCTTCTCTTGGCAAACTTCCAGTATTAGAGTCTCTTGGTACCCTCAACTACACCTGATAATTTCCTTTCTCTCAGTCCATAACTGAGTCCTGGGGTACATTACCGCTCCTTCCCCTCTCTCGTAAACCACACCCTCTCTGCATTACCATTCCCCCCTCTCTCTCTCTTTCTCTCTCCATAAGCACACTGTGCAGTGCTTTCCCCTTTAAGCCCTAGTTAGACCCTGCTAGGCTTGCTGGAGCGACTGACCAACAGCCTTCCATACTCTCTATCACTGTAAGCCATCCTTGCTTTGTTACTGAACATTTCTGCATCTTTTAATCACACCAGAAGTGGTTATCTGCACGGTGTGGCATCATCTTCAAAGCTAGTCTGACAACATCTTGACCTCCATAACTACATATCTTGACTGTAATAGACGACATGTCATTTCTCCTTCTCCAAAAGACCCCAACCATTACAGCGCCACCTATTCACCCTATAACCATGCACTGTGCAGTGTAATATCCTTCTCTCTCTCTCCAGCAACCCTGTATACCCCTGTATACAATACATTTCCTTCCCATCTTAACTCCACTGCACAGAGTACAACACCGTATCCCTTCATAACTACACCAAACAGATTGTAGCAATTGTCTTCCCTCTCCTTTAACTACTTACCCACTCATATTTTTTAACCCCTCACATTTTAAGTAATCTCTTCCACAAGCACATATGTGCTCTCCTTCTCTCAAAAGACCCCAACCAGACAGCCTTTTCTTCCTCTCTAATCTATCAGATGGAGCCAACATTTCCTGTCCCATTACATCTCTCTCTTTTTCCATTATCTATTCCGTATTTCTCATATCTCCTTTCCTACCACTTAGCCTCTTCCATTTCCCATCCACTCATGTCTACATTCTCTTCCTTCTCGTCCCAAGGTGCCCCACTCACTCCTCTTCCTTCCCGTTCCTATCCCTCTTTATCTACGCCTTCTGTTCTTCCTTCGTTTCTCCTTTTTCAAGTCCGAGACTCACGTCTCCATAGTCGTTTTTGTTGAGGTCCTTGATGGTGAGGCAGTAGACGCCCGGCTCCGGGTTGGAGTAGACGTGGCGTTCGTCTTCTTGGATCAAGACGCCCTTCTTCTTCCACTGGCACTCCGGCAGCGGCAGGCCCGACGCCCTCAGGGTGAAGGTGACGTCGTCCTCCAGGCAGTAGCTGAGATCTTCCAGGGCGCCAATCACAGACGGCTTTTCGGCTGCAGAGAGAGAGAGAGACAGTGAGATGATGTGAGATATCAGAAGCGCGTGGGGCGAATGAGAGACAAGAGACTGAAAGGGAACAAGGGAGATAACCTATAAACTTTATACGAATGACCGTAATGTATTGGACACCATCCTTTCCTCCTGGATTATCTCCTATAAACCAGCGTATATCAAAGGAATCCAGACACTATCGTAAAATCCTTGCCATAAACAACACCCATGTCACCAGAATACTTCTTGATCATTCCTTATCCACAATCAAACTCATTCCACCTCTTGCCTCCCTATGAATGCCATTCCTTCGCCTCCTCCGAGAACCTCACGACTCCTGCAGGAGACACTCACTGTGGACTTTGAGGTTGCACGAGCCGGAGGCACTGCCGGCGACGTTGGAGGCGGTGAAGGTTATCTTTCCGGCGTCCTCGAGCACAGCAGTGTGGATGCGAAGGCCGTATACCTCCTTCTCTTCGTTACGGGTGTACTCGAAGTGCTCGCTGTCTTGAAGCTCCTTCCCCATCAACGTCCTGTGGGACGGGAGGAAAAAGAGAACGTTTAAATCAATGCAGCTGGCAGGGAACGTTTTTCTTTTGTTTTTTCAGGGGATGACGTCCCACAGGGAAGGGCATTTTTGTGCTGTGAAAGGGAATTATACCATGAGGAGAGACATTCTAAAAGGCCAGACTTCAAAAGGGATGAATTACGTTTTTTCCAGTTGGAAGAGGAACATATCTTTGTCAGTGGCGTTTGGGATAAAATGGATATACAAATTGTAGAGGCTTACAAAACAATTTTCTTTTATAGATATCGAATAGATTTTCCTCTATAACGATACATAATCAGCAGAGATGAAAATAATTCCATGCCTGAGATGCATGACTCAACGAGGAACCCGTTTGCTGAGGGTAACTGGAAACAGGTCAGTGCTTTATTGTGGCCCAAAGTAAGATGGGCTTTACGCGACTGCAGGGAGCGATTGCTTTAAAATATGGCGAGGCTATAAAGTCAGGTGCAGTACTGCAGTTAGAATATTCCCAGTTCACACTTACCTATAAGATTCCCATGGAATTATAACTGCTTTGTGCTAAAGGGAATTCCTACTCATCATTTTGCCTGTCGACTGTTGAGTCAGAGGGCGTGGTGAGAAGGGGACAAAATGCCTTCTGCTTTACTAGCCTGTTTCTGCCATAATCTCTTGTACAAATGGTTTCCTAACATCTGTCCTTCCTATGTACTCCAGTTTGTTCCAGGTGTCTCATTCATCTCTAGTCCTTTCTCCTCTAGTTTGAAAATCTCCATCATCCACCATTGTTCTCTAGCTAATGTGGTGACAGACTCATTTTTAAGATAGTTTCCCTTACCTACCAATTTCCTTGTTATAGCCTACTCCAGAAATTGGCAATCCTCTTTTAATCTAAATTTCAATATAAAAATCACAATATCTTCTCTACAACGCTTCACCCCACCACCGTTCTCATAGATTCCTTAAGTGAGTACAAGCGTACACGTCCTGTGTCGGCGAAGCACATCTACCTATGCGTATCAATCCCTAAACAAATGCACGAGAAGGCGGATCCAAGGAGGCATCCCTGGACCATCCTTCTAGACGTCTGATGGCATTAGATTCTCTCCTTCAGCCACTCACCAGACCATAGTTGGAGGTGGGATGGCATGGACGTCGACGGTGAGGTGAATGTCCCTACCATAGTCGACAATGGTATCGTCCAGTGGTCCTGGCTGAGGCTTGACTAGTACTCCAAGGTTGCACTGCGAGTAAGAGAGTTGCATTACTTGGAGATGATGATAGAAGAGAGATGGCAAAATATTCCAAATACCATATATTTACATATATCAAAAATATACTCTTATCTTCTGGATCCCTTGGGTGATATGAGAAAATTAGAGAGAGAATATGTGAGAAAAGTAAACGTTAAAAAGGACATGGGGAAAGAAATGCAATACGTAAACATTGGGAGAGGTGGTAAGCATATATAAACATGTGACTCAAACACCTGAAGCACAGTTTGCAAGAACAACTTTGTCTTGTATAGAGAAAACTCGTTTTAGCAACTTTTCATAACTGCTTTTTCTCTAACTACTCTGACTGACTAATGCATTTGTTCCCTCCATCTCCATCAGTCCAGTGTCAGAATACAAAGCAATTTCTATATAGTTATATTAATTTCTTTATATTTTGTTTATTAATTTCATTCTCTCATTCTCTCGAGTCCTCTGTCATACTAGCAAACTCGCTGGAAAAGTAAACACAGAAGCCCCAAGCTGGGAGGACCTTATGTGTGTTGAGTTTTCCAGCGAGGTTACGT
>JAUUDW010646931.1:0-10750 GCA_032361385.1 Panulirus guttatus | reverse complement strand
TATAATATAACGTGTAGTATAAGGAAGCGCAATATCCACACTACACAGCAGGAGTCACGTGATCAGGACCACGAGGAAGGAAGTGATCATTAACTAGAATCAAACATGAAGCTCTCCATCCATCAGGCGGTAACCCTCTCTTGTATATAGGACTCGAACCAACCTCCTGGCAGTCCGGTGCCGCCCCTCCTGAGAGGGGGGGGCCGCCCCTCGCGCCGGGGAGGGAGGGAGGGAGGGAGAGAAAGACAGAGAGACAGAGGCCCTGGCGGTGGGATAGGGTTCGATTCTGAAGGTCGTGCTTCAGCCATCCCAACCCCACCCTCCTCCAGCCCTCTCATCCCTCCTTCGACCCGCCTCGTTGTTAAGAGTTCCACTGTAACATAATATTTACTCGTTCCTTATATAAAACAAAAGGCAGTTTTCTTCTTTTCTCAAATCACATTACAGTTGTGTCTTGATTTAGATGACCGTATTCCGTCAACACGATGTGGGTATATCCCGGCTGGAGTCTTTCCTTCGCTGACCTCCTGCTCTGGACGCCCGCCTCACCTTATTACGTGGACACGGTGGCGGGTGTGCGGGGCAGGCGTGTGTCTGATCGTCTCAAATAATCCCCTCGGGAGCCACACTACTCTGATATCACCTCGAGACGCTGTCTACGCCTGAACTTAAAACTTCTGGGGCCGTACAAGTTCTTCCATATTTTGTAGTGAACTTATTTCTAGTTCCTGGTGCGGCGCGGTCCAGACGCCTCTTCCAATGGGGTGGGGGTCTCTGCACCGCTCACTCGCTCACTGCCCTTAGTTACCAGTGTCCCGGGGTACGTCCCTGGCTAATACGAAGAAACAAGAAAAAGTCTCGTATCGAGAACACACTTGGTCCACACAGACTCTTAACCCTTACGTGTGGCTCGCTATAACATTCTGTATAATATTTCTAAGAGTTCAGTAACAGGAGAACGAATGGTTGGTGTTCACGGCGTGATATGAAACGAGGCGCGCGGTTCGTGGTTCAAGGGGAAATGGAATTTCAACACACTTCGTCTCACGTAGATCCGATTTACAAAGGCCGGCAGCAGCTGACCTTTGCTGACACATGACCTATGACTGTGACGTCATTGAGATACACACATGATAAAACGGTGACGTCGCGGAATGTGAAAGGTCCACAAACTGACGTCAGAGACAGGGAGAGTTCATTTTCATTACGTGATTTCATCACGTTCCAAGTGATGACATCACTAAATAGTATGTGAATTACTGGATGGCTCCACGTGAACATCTAGGCCGTGATGTCAGAGTGGTGATACATGTCCAAGTCGTGACATCACTGAATAACACATGGTCCGAGTGCTGACGTCATAGAGAACTCACACAGTGGAGATAATGACGTCAAGAAACCCAAGACGGTCCCAATTAGTTAGGTAACGAGAGCGTTGATGGCTTAAACATAATATCAGGTCTAATATGACGTCGGAGGATCATATATTGGCATACTACGTTCCAAACGATGTCAGGAGAACGTATTTCGCGCACCTGGTGACATCGACGTCACAAGGACGCACACGACCCAGGCGTAAACGTCATAGGAACGATGACACTCCAGATGTTGACGTCACAGACACGCAGTCCAAATAGTGACTTCAGAGAACCATGAATGGTGACGACGTCACCGGTTTGCTCCATATCATCAGGGCTCGTCATAAACTCCAGCAATGCTGTAAACTCAGTTTAAAGAAAGGAAATTCTCTTACCCACTATAGAGGCAATTCCGTTCGTTTGCATAATATATTCTCCCGAGTTACTGATCCTTTACTAGGAAGAGCAGCTTCCACCCCGGCTCCTTATTGTGTGTCGCGTCTGCCAAGGACACAGTTGTGTTTCATCCTCCCACCCACCCAAAAGGAGAAGGACTCCTGTAGACTCAGCGAGTGAAGGAGGAGGAGGACGACGAGGATATGCCATGAGACCAGCGGGTCACGGCTGAAGGATTGTGTCGCGGTCTTCTGACAAGCGACTGGGGACCACGGAAGGTGCGATGTGTTGAACCACCATTCTGGAACCTGTGTACCGAGTCGTGGCTCCCCGTCAGGGCGTGTGACGTCCGCCAGTCGCAAGGTCTACAAGAAAGGTATCTCTGGATTAAAGTTTCTGTTCCTCCCCCTCCCCTATACCCCCCCCTTTTTTTTGCGTATGCAAACTCATATCAGCGCCTTATAACAAGCCTGACCTCTTATACCCTCCTCTCCACCACCTGATACACTCCTCACTTCTTTCGTTCTGTCCTCCGATCGTCTTATACCTCACTTCCTTCGCCTCATACTTGTAAGTCGAAAAGGACTTTAAGCGTTGACGTTTAATCTCCTTATATTTTGTCAGTTATAGAATCATCAGCATATTAGGACAGCTCTCACAGATTTATCTGGGCATCATCTTTATCCAGTCTTCGCCGTTCTTCCCTGACCAACACGTTCTCTGAACACCCAAGGCGGTGGGAGGGGGGCCTCAGAGTCACGCAGGTAGGCGAGGAGGGTCGTCTTGAAGGTGTACGCTCGGCTGCTCTCCCAACACCAGCGTTTTACTTCGTGTGTCTCGAATGTTTTGAAGATCATAAAGTCAACATTCTCGGGTCGGGCTCGTCTTTACCTCCAGTCTGGGACTTGCGATGTCAGTGAGGTGACTCTTCGGACTTTCTTTACATACGCGAGAAGACTCAGAAGTGGGAAGGTGAACCTTCAACAGCTTTCCATCCCTCATCCCGCTGGAGAAGTTAGCACCTGCGAGATATTTACCCGAGTGCTCGGACCTGAGTTGCTGTGAGACTGATGCATTTTCCCCCGCAAGGTAACGTTGAGGACCTGTTTCCGACGAGTTCTAAACCTCAGGATGACGTTAGCCCATCCCGCTCGTCGATGTGTCCCACTTTCTGATGAGTGTGGTGGCGGCAGTCTGTGCTGGCTGCTAGTGTTTATCTCAGGTACTAGGGAGGGTGACCAGACGTGAGGGAGATGGATAGTAAACACGTAGTCTCCACCCGTCAAAGACTTGATACGCTTTACCTGTTTTCTTTTCCACTGGGGATCGTAGAACATCGTTGTTCAACCACCCTGTTCTTGTAGTTCACCTGGGGTTTGCGTTCTGTGGCAGCAGATCTTACCCGTTCTGCTCGGTCGTATGGATGGTGAAGGGTTGCGTGATCACATCCCTGTGGTTTATATACTCTGACGACTATCATCGGGTAAGCAGGGAGTTATACTTGATCCTTTATCTTCAAAGCCGCTTAGGTAGTCTCTTGTCTGGTTACCCTGACAGACATCTGTGGGATTACCTCCACTAAGACGTTTCACAAGAGGCAGTTTGAGCTTAAAGTGTCTTCAGTGGTGACAGCAAAGACCACATCTCCCTCTACAATGACAGCAAAACCAATATGATTGCAATGATTACTTTTATGTGTTGTGAAGCCCTGACACCCTCCATGAACCCTGCAAGAGGAGAAAGAGAGAGAATGAGAGGGAGAGCATGAGTCAGTGATGCGTGGTGACACTACCTACGTCAGAGTCCCTCCCTGGGGAAAAGTCGACCACCCACAACACAGTCTAGTCCTCCTCCAGCAGTCCACACTTTACTAGGTCCGATATACGTTTGACCTTCATGGTATCATCCTGGTATTCATGGTATCCTAGCCTGGTCGTCATGGTATCCTTCTATGACACTTCTCTGATCTTCCCTGTGGGTCGCAATCACACCCAGCTGGACCAGCCTGTCCACAGCGCTGTTGTAGAGACAGAACCGACCCGACCGCCAGAGTCCGGCCGACCCACAGTAATGATCTGAAAACGTTGTTATTTGTTTTTCTTTTTTCCTTCAAAGATCAACTGAGGTAAGACTTTCCGGGCCGTCAGCTGCCGCCCCCTGGTGCGGGCTGCAGACGTGGCCACGTCCTCCCCCGAGAGCTTTCCACGTGCAGCAGCTGAAGACAGGCCAGTGTCAGCCAGGGCAGCAGTTTCTCATATACAAATAATTTTTGGGAAGCTAACAGTATCTCACCAGTGTCAAAATTGTTGATTTTTTTTTCTATGTTACTGTTTCACCGAGATGTCAATTTTTACTCAGTGTATAGTTGTCTATTTTTGCAGTAATTCGTAAATAAACAAAAAAATCTGAGAGAAACCTCGACAACACTGCTCCTGAGCTTACCAAAGAGAGTTGGTAACCCTGCAAAATGAGGAGGAAGGGATTCAAAAATTTCCGAGGAGGCGGAGCGGACCCCCCTCCCCCCCATGGCCCTGAGGGGTGTGTGTGACCTACTGACCAGGGGGCCCCTGGCCCTGAAGGTGTGTGTGTGTGTGTGTGTGTGTGACGTATTGACCAGGGGCCCCTGGCCCCGACGGGTGTGTGTATGTGACGTGCTGACCGGGGGCCCGTGGCCCTGACGGGTGTGTGTGTGTGTGTGTGTTGGATATACTGACCGGGGACCCCTGGCCCTGAGGGATGTGTGCGTGGGCCGTGGTGACCGGGGGCCCTTACCCATGAGATGGTGTGTGTGTGGGGGAGCGGCACGATCTCCCTAGCACCCCTCCGCATGAAAGCCACGCTGAATATCATGTACCCTAAACACACCCTTAAACATATCAACCTACACCACCTTTCACTATGTGGCTTCAGTCAAGATACTAAGGGAACGAGCAGTATTACCCACAGCCGTTGACGCCGCCGGCTGGACGAGACGGGTAGGCAGGCTAAAGGCGCCAGCCACCACCACACACACACACACACACACACACGCGCCCTGAAGGTGTCGGTCGACTTACACGACGACCCACCGACCACTGACCACCACCTCCAAAAAGTTTTTGATATCCTTTCTTCGTTTGTACGGCTGTCTCGTCGATCTCGATTCGTACTACGCATGTTAATGATAAACGTATGTATACATTATATTTGAAGGTGTACATAGCTCTTAATGAGCTCAAGTCTGTGTATGATTACTTACAAGTATGTGTTATTGTTTTTATCGCCAAGGGTTCCCAGCTTTAATTCGGGAAATGAAACATGAAGGTTTCACCAATGCTGATGAAGAATGAAGAAAAAAAAAGACAAAAATCAGATTTTTGTTAATATTGTCATCGGCCAAAAGGAACTCTTTATTTCCGGCAGATTATGGAAGCTTCTGTGGGTGCTGTTCTTTCGTGCAGTATCTGACAACACTTTGCAGGTAACTAAATTTCACATCTCTATCAAACATTGCCATGTGGGGAAAATAGCCAGAAAAATCAGCGAATTTCTGCAACAAAAGCAAATGTAATCTAACGGTGTTACCATAATCACTTATGAGAAGTTTTTCTCTATTACTAGAAGGCTATTTCAGTCACTAAAAGCTTAAGGATATTCAGAAATGGACATATCTTATAATTTACTTTTAAATCAGCGAAAGAATGACAACCTTCAGAAACCATTTTCTCTAAAACCATTTCTCTCAAAAGAAAAATCAATGTTGTTCTCGGCAAACCTACATGTTTCCATTCCTACACTCACATAATAGAATAAATTGTGATGATTATAACGAACTGATAAAAAAGAATTTGTTACCCGTTGATGCACCAATTTGGTATACACTGTAAATACTTTCTGAAATATTTTAACGAAGTCTGCAAATACGAATCAGTCAACCAAAAAATGTATATTTTAGAAACACGATGGCCAGTGTACGGTAGTTCATCTCCAAGTGTCTCCGACTGTGATTTTTACCTTTTTAGAACATTCTGTGATGTGAACCGTTCTAAAACAGAAGCAAAATATACGATTACTGTATAGACTTATTAAAAAAGATAGGTAAATAATAATCTGAAATTAAGCAGTCAGTTAGCATAATAGACTAATATGACAATTTTTTCCTGCCCTCAGAAACATAAACTAAACTTAGACACTGCCATCCAGCTGTAAGTCAGCATAATACGCTAAGAGAACAATACAGGGATGTTTTTCTCGAAACAGCAGCATAATCTCTCGGAGGCACATTATGGGGATAAGTCCTTTCGGGACCCTACCGTACTCTGACCGTCAAATGTTGGGTAGGAGGGGGTGCCTTTGGTCCTCCCCTCCCTCCAGTCATGTACTGTAAGTTTGGTATTAGTTTAACCATTTGTATTTCACAAATATTACATGAATATTTCTGGTATACAGTATCTCCAGCATCAAAATAAAATACCCCAAAAGAAGACACAGTGACTTTCAGTCTAACCTTACAAAATATTGGTAATAAGATGAGGTATTATCCTGTATCTTAAGCAAACATGTAATCTTATCTGTTTATAACACATTGTGACGTTATATAGTCATACGTCACATATACTTCAGTCTAAGATGATCACAAAATTCGGGAAAAGGAATACATTTGATCTGCTACATCCTATTAAGTGAAGAAGATTGATGACTCATGTAACAAGATCAAAGTACACATCCTGTGGACCTGGGAGAATCGCAACACACTGTAATATCTAAAGGCCAGTCGCATGGTAGACAGTAATAATTTCTGTTTCTTTCCCTACACTGCTAAGCTTTGGGACTCTTTAACTCCTCATGCTTTACCTAACAGTTTTCCACTCCTACAAAGCATTGCTCATTTTTTCCTTATCTATTTATTGATCTTTTTTGTCTTACATTTAAGGGTTGGTGTCTTATATTCCAGTAATGTTTATTGACTGCTTCTCTTCTACTTTCTATCTGTATATCTCTCCCTCTTATCATCTGCCTTTCTCCCTTCCTTTCATCCGTTTTACTGGCATCTTTTTCATCGGAAAAGTTTTAACTTTCTTGCTCAGGGTTACAATCCTTAAATAAAAAAAAAGAGGTTGAGGGAGGTTTACTACAAATGTTCAAAATGATCAAAGTCTTCACCAACCTAAACATAATCAAATCAGTCTATACAAGCCTGATTTTACTCGTAGTAATAGATACGAATCGAGTTACGAGCGATTTAGTTCATTTGAGGCAAAATAATTCTTTTGTTCATTAGGACTGTTAACATATGGAATGAAACACACAAAAGTATTTGAAAGAATCAACAATATGGATGTCTAAAAATAGACCAGACGAATACCACGCTTTAGGCCTTCCGACTGACGTTATTTGCTTTAAAGTGGTTAAAAAAAATGTTTAATATTTTACCCTGTTTCTTTTGTGCTCTCGCCTCACTAAGCTCTGTTTCGGACATGTGTACCTGACAAACGAAATCGAATGGACCCAGTGACCTATAGCTGTTTACACTCCCTAACAATCATTTCAATGGCCTACAACTAGCAGTAACATGATGACCATACGAGTGATTATAGAACTTACCTCCCGACGCGACGCCCGCCAGGCTGGTTGTGGTCGACGTCAGTCACCAGAGACGAAACTTGGAGTAAATTAATCTCTATTTATTAATGCTCCAAGTAGTTCCACCATGAACAGGTACACAAAATCAAAGAAGTATCTTTATGATTATATGATAGTAATATGACACATTGACGATGGCAATGAACAAATGGCACATTGCTAGTTCTGCTTTCCTGATATGGCGAGAAGCAGATTACATTTCCTGTCATTGTACTCGTTATCTAAATGGTTAAATAAGTGCGGAAGCAGACGGTGGATTATGAAAATAGACTATAAAAGTGTGGCCATTGCTAAAAGCATTGTTTAGCGTAATTATTAATGCTGGAAACATATATGTCTGTATACGCATATCTTTACAGTATATCAGCATTGTCAGAAAATCCTATCTTGAATGTCATCTATGTTATGAAATAAGATATCCTGATAGTACACAAGCGACTTAGAAAACCAAATGTCAAATGTTTCAGGATAATTATAGAGACAAGAAATGAAATGGCTAAAAACGAGATGAATTGCATAATTCAAGGAACAGATGACGGTTTCTGTTGGAGGGATCTTGGTTGCATTTGAAGCTTTAGAGTAATTATGTTAACAGCTGACAGTCTTATCATTTGTGAACTATACATTTACTGGATATTCGAGTTTGCTTTTATAATTACTCTAAGGAAAGCAACATTGAGTAGTCACTTTTCGCTTTTTAACATTTGATGTAACAACACACTCAGCTTCCATAAAAAGCTCTAGTCACACACTTACGCTTCCGTGGTAAATAAGAGTATGACGGATAATAACGCCATCTACGCTTATTTGTTTACATACACATTCCTAAGTTGTAAACACTAACAAACTCTGTACCTTAGAATCCGCAAACATTGACGGCTTGCTATAAATAAATAAGACAAATAAGAGCGTGATGCGCCGGCTCCCACACGCCATTTAGCAAAGTAGAACTATCGCAATTCCAAACATTGAATGGCATGTTTTCAGCAGGAAGGTAAACGAAAATCTCATGTATTTTTTCAAGATCCAAAGCGTGAAACGTTTTCCTTACATGAACATAACGCTATTATGATTATAAATGTATAAATATTTCGTATACTTTATGGTATAATCTCACTTCCTGTGATTTGTTCTATTCCTACATGGCAACTCATTCCCTGACGTCGCTACTGTAATTCTCTATATTTGTGAAGCACTGTAAGCAATATTGAATATACTATTTTCACACAGGAATAATGCAACGTATTCATTCTATATTTCGATGCTTGTTATTATGAAAAAGAGCTCCCATAATTAGTGTTAGAAAATGCGCCGTCCAGTCAGGCTTGCCAAACCTACCGAGTCGCATATGTTTATATTGACATTCATCGAATCCAACTAGAAGATACTTTTTTGATTATGTTTACCCTTCATATTGTTTAACACACTATAATCACTCAATATGTTGACATTTCCGCTGAGTAGTTCACTATTTTCAATATTTCATGCGTGTTGTTTAACAGATACTCTGCCAAAATCTCACTACAGTTTGTCGTTCATCAATCACATGTTGCAATATTTCTATCATACTGTTTACCAGTTATTAAAACTATTGCAAGTTCCTTCTCGTAAGTGAAAACTTTTTTTTCACCACAAAGACACTTCCTCTCAGGGTGTTTACATTTAGGGTGCAAGAGTCAGTTGAAGTACTTTACACAAGTCAATCACACGATCATATTAACACAGCGCGTGTTCCGCCCCTTGCTAGGTCAGGGTAGGACTGAGGGCTTTATGACGGTCTCTCGGGGACAGTGATTTGACGATCGGAATCATTCTCGTTGTTTCCCAGACTATTATCGTTTACAGATAAACGCTTGATTGCTGACGTCTCAATTTCTCTTCAAATTAAGAGGGGAAACATTAAAAAGCTTTTTTCTATGTTTATTAATTATCATAGCTGGTTTAGGCTTATGTGTATGAGCAAACTTCTCCTCCATAAAAGGCACGCGGGAAACGAGGAGGCGGGGCGAGAGTCGTTTGCTGATTAGCGGCGCCACGATTGTTGCCACACGTCATACGATGGTTTGCCGTGTTGGCGTCTGAGGTCATCCAATGCAGTAACACAAAATCGTCAGAGGAAATTTGTGTTAGGCTGTTAGACCCATAAGGAACAGCTCGTAATCACTACCGCCAATGGTTACTCTCGTAATTATCCTCCCATCCTTTGGGACGAATGAGAGGGAGGGAGAGGAGGAGGGAAGGTGGTGGATGAGAGGGATAGATGGATGCAAGGGATTACTTACGAGTAGTTAAGGCAAGATTCTATCAAAGGATAGGACTAGCGCGTAGTGCTCACCGCAGGAAAATAGAGTTACGAAGAACGAGTCGTGTGAGTTACTTGTTGTCAAGTGTTTTGTGTGAAACGGATTGTATATTTGTGGACTGAAAGCCAAGCTGAAAACGTGTGAGTGAGGCAGAAACTTGATAGCTACTAGTGATGGCTCACCACGTAGCCGTCTCTAACCCTCCCGGTACCCATGTGAGTAGTATCGATAAATATAACTCCTTGGTTGATGGCTGCCTACCACCTCCTACCTACCATGAGGGAGGATTGGGTACGATAACGGCGCGAGAGATGGGAAAGGGTGTGGAAGAAGGAAGACATTATAAGGGAGGAAGGCAGGGTGGGACAGTATTTTGGAATCCAAATCACTATATTTAATGACTAAAGAGCATCTTACGTCTCTTCCGAAAATTGGTGTTACATTAGCATGCTTCCGGTGTTTTGGCACTCTCCCTTCGCCTGACGAATTGTTGAAATTTTGAAAGTTGAAGTGGTACCGGAGAACAGACAACAGATTATCTGACCGACTATGGAGAGGGTATCTTCTGGAGGACAGTGCCTGGAAAGGGCAGATAACAGAAGACCTATGGTTTAAGACGAGGTTATCTGCTGGAAAACAATAATTGTAACCTAGATGTTTAATCCTCCGGCACAATAGACAGCAGAGGCAGAAGGTATGATGCTAGGACAGAAGTTAGGTGGGTATAGAGTGGGTTGCATGGAGTAGGTTGTATGGAGTCAGGCATACATCATATATTAAGGGGTGGTGTGAGTATAGCAAGAAATACATGTTAAACGTAATGGGGACAAAATTTTACTAGCAAGGGATACTATCTGTCGTATTAAATATCTGAACAAATCGAAACTTATATAGTGAGACCAGAATTACGGTCGTTAGTGGTATACACACGAGCAAATGCAACTATGAATTATTCATGCTATTATCTGCTATGACATCTATCAAAGGTGCATATAAGAATGACCACTTTCATCCGCTTGTTGACTGAAATTATAAGAGCTGAATAATGTTGGAAAATTTAATTTGTCTCTT
>JAUUDW010646921.1:0-10752 GCA_032361385.1 Panulirus guttatus | reverse complement strand
ATACACATGCATATACACATATACACATGTACATATTCATACTTGCTCGCCCCCATCCATTCCTGACGCCACCCTGCTCCACATTAAATAGCATTGCCACCTCCTGTGCCAGTGAGGAAGTGCCAAGAGACAGATGAAATGGCCACATTCGCCCACACTCAGTCTTTAGCTTTCATGTGTAATGCACTGAAACCACAGCTCCCTTTAATGGGATGGCCTTGATTAGGGCCTCAGCTGCCCATGCCATCTCAGCTAACATAAAAAAGAAAAAAAAATGTCAGGAACATATCTCCTAATCACATATGGTAACCCTGTTGAAAGCAGACTCTCTGAAACCTCTTCCTCTGGGAATGCATCTTGAAAGTGTTCAGCAGGGTAATATTGTATTAAAAAATGTAAGGAGACTTGGGGTCTGTATATTTTACCTTGACAAACCATGGTTTCCGCCCTCTCCCCAGTCTCCTCTCTAGTGGGTATCCCTCGAACTATCCCCTATCTCCCTGTTACTTAGTTGAGTTTTTTATGAACTACACTTACTAATTCCATTACATTAACCCCCTTTTCATATAAGATTTCTCATTTCACTGTGTATCATAAGCATCACTGAAATTACACATTTCTTTGAAAATAAACAGCAAAATAGAAACTAGATGGAGCTGTCTTTAAGAATCACAGAAGATTGTCCAGTGTCTTCCTTGCTGGTTTTGTATCTTGCTCTCTTCTGTCTTTTCACTTCATATTCTATATGTCATATAACTGTACCAGCTGTCAGGGGGAACAAGGAAGGAGGTGGCAGGATGGAGTGGAAGATGTTTTGAAGGTCTGTGATATGAACATGAAGGAGCATGTGAGGTGTAGAAGCAATGGAGAAAATTTGTGAGATTTGTTATACAGGGGATGACGTACTTCCATTAGGCTGAACAGAGCATGTGAAGCGATTGGTGAAAGTACAGAAAGGTCTGTGGGGCCTGGATGTGGATAGAGGCTCTGGTTTCAATGTATTATACATGACAGCTGAAGAATGTATGTGAACGAATGAAGCCATTTCTTTGTCTGCTCCTGGCGTTATCTTGTTGATGTGAGGTAGTGCAAGGAACGGATAAAGAAAAGGCTTCATTCACTCACACCCATTTTATTGCTGTCATGTGTAATGCACCAAAAACACAGCTCCATATCCATAACCAAGCTCCACAGAACTTTCCATGGTTTCCCCTGGCTGCTTCATATAACCTGATTCAGTCCTTTAACAGAATGTCACTCATCCTGTATACCACATTGCTTCAGTTCACTATCCCATGCACTCCTTTCATCCTCCTGCTTGTAAAGGCCCTGAGAACTCAAAATCTTTTTCACCCCACCCTTCCATCTCCAGTTTGTACTTCCTCTTCTCCTTGTCCCCTCTGCTTCTGACACATATATCCTCTTAGTCAATCTCTCCTCATTCATCCTCTCCATGTCTAAACCATTTCAACAAACTCTCTGTAGCTCTCTCAACCATACTTTTTTTTATTATCACATCTCTCTCTAACCCTATCATTACTAACTTAATCAACCCTCCTCACACAACATAGTGTCCTCAAACATTTCATTTCCAAAACATTTACCCTCTTCTGTACATTTTTATCTGTAGCCCATTATGCATCCATACAATGTCGTTGGGACTTTTACACCTTCAAACATACTCATTTTCTCCCTTCTAGACAGTGACCTCCCTTTTTGCACATTCCTCAGTACTCCCATAACCTTCACCCACTCACCTACCATATACTCACCTCTGCTTCTATGGTTCCCTTTGCTGCCATTGCCTCTACTAGGTATCTAAGACACCTTACTTAATTTATGTGTTATCCATTCAAACTCTCATTCCAACTAATCTGTCACTCTGTGCTGCTAAACCCAATAACCTTGCTTTTCTCACATTTACTCTTAACTTCCTCCTTTCTCACACGCTTCCAAAGTCAGACACCAACTTCTGCAGTTTCTGACTTGAATCTCCCACCAGCATGTTACCAGCAAACAACAACTGACTCACTTACCAGATCCCCTCACCCCTACAGACTGCATATTTGCCCCTCTTTCCAAGACCTTTTCATTTACCTCTATTGCCACCCCATCTGCAAACAAATTAAAGTGCCATGGTAACACTGCATACCCTTAATGCAGACCCACCTTCACCAGAAACCTTTCACCCTCCTTTATGCCTTCTTGCACAAGCCTTTCTCTCTTGATTAAAATTCTTCACTAATTCTAACAGCTGTCTATCTATATCTCTGACGCCTGTTCCAACTGGAACTCCCTTAAAGGGTTGGCCACGGCAACAGTCTCTATAACTAATGAACTCCAGTGCTGCTTCTTAGCCTTTAGTGCCTCACCCTTAATAGGCCACTGGCAGAGGGCAAGTCTAGCACAGTTTTGCAGAGGCTCCTTCCTAATGCTCCTAATGACTACTTCTATCTAATGCTCCTACCCACTACCTCTACCTAATGTTTCTACCTAATGCTCCTACCTAAATGTTCCTTCAGCTTTTCCCATACCATATAATGAAGAAGACAGAATAGAAGCTTTTTTAAGTAACAATACATGTGTTGTTTCAGGTGGCCCTATCAGCTATGGTAAGGAAGGGGCACTTACTGGAAGTATGTGAGAAACTGAGTGAGAACACCAAAGCTCTCATCAAACACCTGCCTCCCATAGAGGAGGATCCTAAAGGCAGGGATGAGGTATGTTGCAAGCAGGAATTTGGCAGAGTGCAGTAAGTGATAGTATGGTGCATTTTAAGGTTATGGACCTAAAATCAACCCAAGTTGAGAAGAAAAATGGACTAGAATTCTAATAATTGAAATTCATACTTTTCCCTGTGATGATAATTCTAATGATTATTTCCAATATTTTTTGTTTCAGCCAGATGATAATCTGAGTTATTTATGTTTTACAGCAGCTGAATCCCGAAGATGATTCAGTGGAAACTGATGAAGGAGACAGCCGGATAGAGCTACCATCAAACTGGAGCAGCAGTATCCCAGATTCCTTGGTTCATGCAATTAATTCATGCCTGCGAGAAATTGTGAAGGTGTATAAGTATGCTGACCAGCTCCTAGCTCAGCCACACAGGTTTGTCTTTATTTAATCACACTGGAAGAGCTGTATATTGGTACTCTCAAGCAATTGCTTGAGTGAACATGTGAAAATTAGGATAGCTCCTATCACCTACTTAAAAACAGGACGGCATATTGCAGTTGGCTTTTAAGTAAATATTTTGAGCATTTATTAGATGTGTTCATTGATATGTTAAGAAGAGGTTAGGACTGGCATTTTGGTGACTAAGCATGAGTTTATAATGTGCGAAGTACAGGGTTAAACTACGCTGATTAAGCATTGTACATTTGGGGTTAGCTTGAATTATGAGTAGTGGTGAAAGATTTTACATATTTGTATGAGGAAAGAAATTTTACTTTGAATGTATATACAATGAAATCAGTGTATTGGTGTCTGGAGGTGTTTGAATTTGATGTTCACAAGATATAGGAAAAGGTGCATCCTTTCTTTATACCTCAATCCTTTTGTGTCTCAGTGAGGTGGCGTCAGGAACAATTTAAACAACTGACTTGTTAGCACACATCCACTCTCTTGATGTCATGTATTATGTACTGAAACTTGTGCCTGTTATCCACATCCAAGCTCAAAGACTATATTCCATGGTTTATTTTGATTGCTTTATAAGCCTCTATACCAAAGAGGTATAGCGGTGAAATAGATTAACTTCATGGGATTATGCACTTCTACCCTTGCCAGAACTCAGTATTTAGACTGATACACCTAGTTCTGGGAAATCTTTACCCACAAAAAATGATTGCAGCCTCAGGTGCAAGTGGTTTGCTTGGTGTGACAAGATATGCTGATTCATTTAGCTGGATAGTATGTAAGAGGATTAAATGATAAATATAACTGGATGGAAGCACCTGGCTTCCCTTACCATTTTTTGTAACACCATCCTCAGAGCATACTATTAACCTTATTATACACTTTCTCCAGATATGTTAATGCCACTTACAAGGTCATTTGTTTATATCTTGCACTCATTCTTCAAAGCAAACATCTGATCCCCACATCCTCTACCATCCCAAAAGCCACATTGTTCCTCCTCAGTCAGAAGCTCTGTGTATGCCATCACTCTCTGAATCACCACTCGCCCATTCAAATTACCAGGCACATTCAACATACCTATACCTGTGTAAGTTCAACATTCACTTTTGTCCTCTTGTCTTTGTGAAATGGCACTTTATTGCATTCATCATTATCAGACACCTCACCATGCACCATACATACTTTGAAAATGATTGCTAATGAATTAAGAGCACAGTCACTCCCTTTCTTAAGAAATTCAACTGCAATCCCATCCACTTTAGCTGTTTTGTTGCACTTCATCATATACAAGGCTTTCACTATCTCTTTTCACCAAAACACTCTCTTACTTCGCATACCTCCACGTCCTAAACCTCCCACATCTGCATGCTTATCATCAAACACATTCAACACTCCTTCAGAATGTTCTGTCCATCTTCTCTTCATCTTATTTCTGCCTGTTGTTACCACTTCTTCGTTTACCCCCTTCATCAATGTTCCTATTTGTTCTCTTGCTTTTCTCACACTGTTAACCTTTGTTCAAAACATTTTCTATTCTTCCTGAAGTTTGTTGATACTTGCTTACCACAGCTCTCATTTTTCCTCTTTTTCAGCCTCTTCACCTTTTTCTTGACCTCCTGCTGCTTATTCATGTACAACTCCCAATCATTTGCACTCCTTTCCTTCAAATAAGTGTACATACATCTCTTCTCTCTTTCACTGGCATCTTAACTTTCTTAAGACTTCCGCAAGGTATCTCTATCAACCTTATCATATGCTTGCTCCAGATCCATAAATGCCTCATACAAATCCATCCATTTCTCTAAGTATTTCTCACTTAGGTAGTAGTCGGTAGACAGCTAATGACCAGGGGAGTATATTACCAGTACTACCTGCCTGGATATCAGGAGGGTTAGTGACAATTGCATAGTTAGCCAGCACTTCAGTGGTTGTCAAGTTGCACTCCTCTGACTCAGTTCGCTGTTTTTTCTTTCTACCTGGCCTACGTGTGGACTGCTGGCATTCTGTCCACAAACATACAATCTTGTCACACATAACACTTGGAAACTCTTAATTCGCACAGCTCATTCTTTGTAACTCTAGATTTTCCTGTGGTGAGCGCAATGTGCTAGCCCTATCTTTTGGCAAAATGGTTGGAGCAATATATAGAAGTGCTGTGTAGGAACATTTAGGTAGAAGAATTAGGTAGAAACAATAGGTAGAAGTAGTAGGTAGGACATTAGGCAGGAACATTAGATAGTAGTAGTAAGAAGGAACATTAGTTGGGAGCCTTTGCAAACACTGCACTAGACTTGCCCTCTGCCAGTAGCCTGTTAAGGGTGAGGCACTAAAGGCTAAGTAGCAGCAGTAAAGTTCACTGAGGAAGTTCCAGAAGGGAACAGGTTTCAGAGATATAGATAGATAGGGGTTAGTGCCAGGAACAGATGAAAAAATGCCACATCCGCTTACATCCATTCTTTAGCGGTCATGAGTAATGCACCAAAACCACAGCTTCCTATTTACAACCAGGCCCCACAGACCTTTCCATGGTTTAACCCGGATGGCTCACGTTCTCTGGTTGTCCATTGATAGCACGTTGACCCCAGTATACCACGTCGCTCCAGTTCACTTTGTCCTGTGCACACCTTTCACCCTTCAGCATGATGAGGCCTCGATCACTCAAATTCTCTCTCACTCCTTCCTTCCATCCCAGTTTGGTCTTGTTCTTGTTCCTCCCTCTTCTGACACATATATCTTCTTTCTCAAATTCTCCTTACTTATTCTATCCATATGTCTAAACCATTTCAGTTTTTCCATACTTGATTACCTTTTTCCACATTAGCAAGGTAGCGCCAGAAACAAACGAAGAAAGGCCGCACCTGCTCACTCCCACTCTCTGGTTGTCATGTGTAATGCATTGAAACCACAGCTCCTATCCACAACCAGGCTCCACAGACCTTTCCATGGTTTACCCTAGAACATTCTTTGTTTCAGTTCATTCATAGCACATCAACCCCTGTATATCACATCATTCCAGTTCATTCTATCCTGTGCATGCCTTTCACCCTCCTTTATGTTCAGGCCCTGATCACTCAAAATCTTTTTTAATCCACATCCAATTTAGTCTTCCCCTTCTTGTTTCCTCCACTCATATATCCTTTCTGTCAACTCCTCACTCATTCTCTCTGCATGTCCAAACCATTTCAGCACACCTCTTCAGCTGTCTTCGCCACACTCTTTTTTAACCACATCTCTCCCTTAAATTACAGTTCAGTACAGTATATGTATTTTATGTTTGCTATTTCTTGTATTAACATAGTAACACCAGGAACAAATCCAGTCTATATCTGTCATATTTAATGTACCAACGGTATTATAAGTAAAATTTGAAGATGTGCAGTGCTGATAATGTTTTGAAGAGATACTGAATGGGATACACTGCTCTATAATTGGAAATTATGTATTCACTGTTGTTCAGTGAGTTTCTTATCAGGCTTCTTCATTTCATTTCTTTCCCCTCTTTGTTCTAAGGACCCAGCCATGCAAGGCTCCATCGTAATATTGGGGCTGTTGAAAGTCAGGATTACAATGTACTAAGCCACTGCTTCACAAAATCCATGAGATGGATCATTTGAGCCCTTCACTTGTCTTCATTATATATCCTGTGTGTCAATGCACACATATCGTAATTTGTTGTTTTGTTGTTAGTAACAGACATTACAAATTTGATATGAAAATAGATTAGCTTGAAATATACTTCACAAATTTTTTTTTTTGTTATATGTTCCATGAAGTCATTTTGTTCTCAATATGTTGACAAAGTTCTCATTCTTTTGTGTAATTATATTTTTATTCTTCCAGGTGGTTGCCAGGCTCCAAGCAGTTTCAGTTGCCCAAGAACCCTCATGATCCATATCCTCAACTCTACTTAGTATTTGATCATGGTGATCTCTTACAGTCTTTAGCTGTTTTGCTTGGAGCTCTGGGTGCTGTACAGAGTGGGGCATTGATAGGAGGTATCAAAAGTTTACTGGACTGCATGTTGTTGAATGGCCATGCTCTGAAGTATATGGCTGCCCATCCTGAGGCAACCACCACTATTACTAGGAGCTTACTTCAGGTAGTTTTATCATGTCTGATCTTATTCATTATGTCCTCGTGGAGTTATAATATGAATCTACAAATGATAAGAGGAGGGAGGAAGGAGGTAGAGAAGACTAAAAAGTAAATGTGAGGAAGAGATGATAGAAGCTTTGGGTATTGGGGCCTGAATAAATAGTAGGGTTTGGCATATATAGGGTAGAATGAATTGGATAACATGTTTTCAGTAGACTGAAACAAAGCACATGAAGCAGTCATTTTAAAACATAGTATAAGTTTGGCTTAGCTGTGGGTGGTAGGCTCTCGTATTAGGACATTATATATGAGATCCAGATAGTGGAGGTGTGCAAATTGTTTGCTCCTGATGCAGCTTCTTCAAGGCAGGAAAAGCAGTTGGGTATTAAAAATCCATCTATGAATCTATTGTTAGAAAGGGTAGTGGTGATGATGGGAAGAGGAAGTTAAGTTATTAGTGAAAGAGGAAAGAAGTGCATGAGCAGTGCCTGCAGAGAAGTTGTACAAGGTGCAGGGGCTAAAAAAAATGAGACTTGGGGTGAGAGAATATTGGTAAACTTCAGGGAACATAAGAAAATGTATTTGAAAAATGGAAATAGTGTGAGGAGAACAAGAGAATAAATTGGAATATCACTGAAGGGAGCTCATGGAGAAGTGGTAACAGATAACAGGGATTGTAGTTGAATTTCTCAAGATAGGGGGTGACACTACTAATGATTGATTAGTTATGATTTTCAGTGTATGTATGCCTTAAGGTGAGGTGGCAGATGGTTGGCTAAATGTTTGTTGTCAGGAATGCATTTTTCCAGGAATGTATCCATGGCATAGAGTTGGGTAAAGATGTAGTTCTATCTTCTTAAGGTGTTGAAGAATTATGGTAATCAACTTTGATTAATGAGAATAGTGTAATACATAGAAACACAGAACAATTAATTTTTCTTGTGAGATTTGAATAAAATTTCACTTATTTAGTTGATTCAAATAATAAATTTGTCATTTTAGTTGAATTCATAAATTAGGATGCTAACAGAATGTACATATTTCCAGTTAGGAGAAGATGGACGTGAAGAAGGGAATGATGACTCTTCTCTTCATCAGCTAGGCATGCTGATGGTACACAGCTTTCATGCCCTCCACCAGTTAGATGCCTTAGCACTTTTGGCTGCATCTCATAACACTGATTATTCTCAGGCAGTGGTTCACTTCAATACGCTGACATCTCTTCTTCTTTCACCTGCTGGTCGTCAGGCAATTACTTCAGTGCTAAGTGTTGGGAGGAACATAGAAATACTCTTTCCATATCTTAAACTTGGAGCAGGTGATGATCAAGATAATGCACCCACTAGATTGTCTTGTTATGGATATGCTGTAGATCTTATAGTACTGACTGTAAAATTCTCTGAAAATGTTGAAATATTGGAGCAGTACGGTGGAAAATTAATTGAGTTGATAGAATATGAAGAAACTAGGGAAGGACCAAAATTGGATGAACATGCTAAACTTTGTGAGATTATTCCTTGGATATCTATTGCGAGATCTGCTGAAAACTTTACCTACGATAATTTAGCCAATCTTTCCAACAATTTGAAGGACCAGTTGGAGAAAATAGATAAATTTTCAGGTGAACTAGTAACACACTTGCGTATTATACAGCATTTAACAGTACCTAAATACCCAGTGTCAGACCTTGCACCTGAGGATCATAATGGTGAACTAATAGAAGAATTGAAGTATAAATATGCAACAGTTCAGCTTTTTTCAGCTGATTGTCACACACACCTCATAAACCTTCTGACCAAACTCTGTGTTATGTATTCTCAGCCATCGGTGCATGCATCAAACTTTACATGTTCAGAAGGTGCAATACTTCTAGCAGTAATTCAACCAACATTGACCATACTCAAGAACATTCTTATTTATGTAATTCAAGCAAGAAACACCAACTTCAAAGACCTTACTGCTATTGTTCCCCTTGTGCAAACATACCTTTTGTTACAGTCATTCCCAGTTGGATCCCAACATTACATTCAAGCTCAGTATTTACAACAGGAGGTTATCAACATCTTGTTGGTGTATACACAACCAGTCTACTCTAAGGCAGAAGGAGAAGAGGTCTTAGCCAAGAGTTTATGGACAAAGATGATGGCTGAGGTAACTATATTATTCATATAATTCTCAGGTTTCTTTATATGGATTGTAATAGATTAGTTGGCTACAGTTGCATTTAAAAGATGTATTATGAAGGAAAATATGTCTCTCTTACTATTTGTGCATCTGTTTAATGACACCTTATCTCCTAGCCCCTATAACAGATTTAAACTTCATGCCTTCCACAAATTTTGCTGTTTCTTATGTCTGTGTTATTGCTGCACTGCTTCTTTATCACAAACACATTTTGAAAACCTCTTCCTTCATAAATGTTTGCCATTTCCTGTTTTACCGAGGTAGTGCCAAGAACAGACAAAGAAGTGACCTCATTCGCTCACATCCATTATTTAGCTATCATTAATAAAGCAACCGAACCAAGAGCCCCCAGTCTACAAGCAGGTCTCACAGACCTTTCTGTGGTTACCCCTGGGTTCAGCTTATTGACAGCATGTCATCTTCCCTAGTAAACCAATCATTCAAATTCTCGCAATCCCTTGCACACCTCTCACCCTCCAACATTATCAGGCCGCAAGCCTTCAAAGTATCTTTCACTCCACTATTCCACCTCCACCCTCTCCAGCTCACTCATACATGCTCCTCTTAGTACCACACTTTTCTCTTACTCTGTCACTTACTTGATCAACCCTCCTTACACCACAAATAGTTTTCAAACAATTCATTTCTGATACATTTACCCTATCCTTTAATTTTTTGTCTAAGGCCCACACTTTGCATGCATACAGCACTGACAGAATTACTGTAACATCAGACATACCTATTTTTGGTTATACAATGTCCTCACTTTCCACACATTCCTCAGTGCATCCTTGGCCTTTGACACCCCCTTCACTCACCCTATGACTCACCTCAGCTCCCATGGTCCATTTTCTGCCATATCCACTTAGGAAGTATCAAGAGCACTCCATTTCCTCTAGGTTTTCTCCATTCATACTCACACCTCAAGTAACCTCTTCTTTTCTGTGCTAAACCTAATAAACTTGCCTTTATTCACATTTACTCTCGATATCCTCCTTTCACACACATTTCCAACTTCTCCAATTAGTATTGCTATTGTTATTAGTATTATTTGAATTTCATTTGATTGTAGTTGCATGGTATGTCCAAAGGGTTAAATTCTGTGTGATTGTCTGTTACTTACCTCAAACTGTGTTTCCATTTCCATGGGATGAATCAGTTATATATATACTTTCAGTAACTTTCCACTCTCACATTGCATGCAAAGGATTATATTCTCTATAAATGTCTGTCAGTCACCCTAAAATCTGGAGAGTGAGTTTGAATGGGAAAAAATTGGAGGAAGTGAAGTGTTTTAGATATCCGGGAGTGGACTTGGCAGCAAATGGA